>JBBJLR010130981.1:0-17567 GCA_037577145.1 Brachypetersius gabonensis | reverse complement strand
TGTTTGTGTGACAGAGAGAGAGAGAGAGAGAGTGTGGGTGGGTTTGTGTGTGTGTGTGTGTGTGGGTGGGTGAGTTTGTGTGTGTGTGTGTGTGTGTGGGTGAGTTTGTGTGTGTGTGTGTGTGTGTGTGTGTGTGAAAGAGAGAGAGAGAGTGTGTGTGTGTGTGTGTGACAGAGAGAGAGAGAGTGTTACCTGGTGGGCTTCGGTTCTCCGGTCTCGTGTGGGTTCTGTTGAAGTCCCTGTTCAGGATGCTGTCGATGGTGAACTTGAGGGTCGCGGGTCGCCGCACCATGTCTTCGGTGCTCATGGTCTCGGCCGAGTTCCTCTCAGGGGTCGGTCGGTTCTGACCGCGCGCGCATCCTTTCGTTACTGAAGGACCGTTAGAGGAGCGCGAGCTCTCAGACCCCCACCTCCACCAACCGACACTCAGAGCCGCGCGGCCTCTGATTGGCTGTGACGAGGATCCGGGGCGGGAAAAACAATGAAGCCAATGAACACGTAAGGAACAAAAAAATATTTTCCTATTTATCACAAACAAATACTCGCGGTATTTACGATCAAGATCAAAACCTTCACTCTTATTATGGCTAACAAACGTTTATGTGTTTATCATTAAGAACCTCTACTTTACACTGTGCACTGAACTCTCTTTTTGTGTTGTTTGGCTGCGTTCACTCTAAACATGGTCAGTTTTGGATGCTAGCTGCTGTCCAGATCCCTGTAAAGGGATCTGTGACACCAGATACAAGACATTGCCATTGGTTGGGAAGATTTCAGGCAAGTAAGTAAACAGCACTCCAACACAAAAAAAAAACACAGAGCCAAACTCTGTCAGTAAAATGTGCAAGTAGAAACCTGAGGGTGCAGGATGCACTTCTTGTCAGATGCAATACAAAAAGAGCTCTTCATGTTTGAAGAAAGAAAAGTTAAACATGTGATCCCACTAAGATTATATTTCAAGTGAAGTAGGAAGGTGGGGGCATCAACCTCATGATGAAATAAATCAAGTAAAGCCATTTTGTTATGGTAAAACATAATTACTGGTTTCTAAGGTGAAAGTACTTGCATGATCAAGCCATTCTCCTCACCTGAATCCCACTAAAAATATAGAAAGGATTTTTAAAGTCCACCAAAAGGACCCTCATAACATTTGGGATCAGAAAACTGGAAGAATGGGAGAATTGTTTTTGAGAACTTGTTTCTTTTACTTTATGTTCACTGAAGACTTTTTCCAGTTATTTTGTTGTTTATTTAAACAACAGTAAATTTGACTGCAGATAGCTGTGTTGGTGTTTCAGATGTAAAGGCTCTCTCTGTTTGCGGGATCATTTTGAGAAACTGTTGCTGAAGTGATCAGTTCTTGTTTGAAGCCACTTTTAAGAAGGACATTTGGGCCTCTGGATGTGATTTCTCTCAGTCATTTGTCTCTTTAGCCTGCAGTTCTGTACAGCAGAATCAGAATCTCTTTCATTTCTGCATTCTAACCAAACCAGCAGATCTATCATGTAGGCAAGACAGTTATCTTTTCATTCATTCATTCATTCATTCATTCATTCATTCATTCATTCATTCATTCATTCATTCATTCACATCCATCCATCCACGTATTTATATTTATCCATGCATGTATTTATATTAAATTAATTTATGCAGAAAACATTTTAGGGACTACAAGCACAGACATGAAGTGTAAATAAAACAGTCAAAACACTGTTTATGCTAAAAAGCATTATTTATTTATATATTCCATGTACTAGTACAACTGCATAAATGAAATTAAATGGTCTCTAAAGTACAATTTCACATTTAATTTAGTTTAAGTTGCATTTTATCATTTGAATCTATCTGTACTCTGATTCCACTTGTTTTGGAGTGCTGTGCCTAAATGAAAATCCACAACCAAGTCTGATCCTTGGCTCCTGCACTAGCTTTTCATTTTCCATAGGCCAGAACATAGTGTGCTTAAGACTGAATGACTTAGCAGACATTCTAAAGAGTAGTTGCTGCAACGTGATTCCAGAAAATATTAGAAAACATTTTTTCTTAAAAACATAGAAAAAAATATTTTCTTAAAAAAATGTGTAAATGCTAAGAACATTAATTATTAGTTATTATTATTTTTATATTTTGATGTGTGTATGTGTGTTTCATATTCAATGGTTTAATAATAAGCTTGTCTAAAATAAAATAAATTTAAAGAACAGCAAACTAAGTAGCACACATTTATATGTGCAGAAAAGACAGTACAAAGAACATCCTGTGTACTTGTAAAACGCCCAGATCCCTGGTAAAATGATATTTGGCTTTGTAAGCGAAGGTAACAACGTGCTGCAGCACATTTTAATGCACAAAAACTGTGTATGTGGTGATTTTTTTTTTAAATACCCCAAACTTGGCCTTTGCAAAAGTTATGGTACGTTTATATATATTATACAGGTTTCCCAAAGCGTTCAACTCAAATCGTGCCCCGTTTAAGTTTTATTTTCACTTAAAAACCGTGTGATTTGAGCAGGACACGCAAACTTTCCTGCTCGACCACAAACTGCTAATAGTGAGACTCTTTAGTGTCACAATGATTTGATCACAGTCATTTCCTTCCGTAAAAAAGACCCATGATGTAATTCATGTCTAGTCCTTTATTTATTTTCGACGCAAACGTAAATAGAATTACATGTCTAGATAACAGACACAGGTCCATTATTAATATTATTATTATTATTATTATTATTATTATTATTATTATTATTATTATTATCGTTGTTGTTGTTGTTGTTGTTGCTGTTGTTATTATTATTATTATTATTATTATTATTATTATTATTATTATTATTATTATTATTATTATATTAGTTTTTAATTTGCTCATTAATTAATTCGCTCTTTTAGTTTACATTATTAAAATGACTTATTATCTCTTTGTTTAAAAGATTCCTCGTTAGTTTCCTCAGTCAGTCGTGTTTGATTATTTAGGCTCCACACTGATACGGTTGCATCGCTGCAGCCTTTTTGACCTGATAATAAAATCACAAATGTGTAAAATACATGATAGTTTATTATTATTATTACTATTATTATTATTACTATTATTATTAATATAATAATAATAATAATAGTAACTATTATTATTATTATTATTATTATTAGTAGTAGTAGTAGTAGTTGTAGTAGTAGTTGTAGTAGTAGTACTAAAACACACACACACACACACACACACACACACACACACACACACACACACACTGACATATATATTATATATGTGTGTATATATAGGTATAAAAATGTGTATCATTTAATTTCTTAGCACCTCGGTCCAGAACGTGATCTTCTCTTGGGTTAAACTCCGTGTTAAGTCCTGAGAGACGTAGCTGAACGAGTACAGAGCCCAGAAAAAAATTCAGATACTGAAGACAAAACTACACACGACCACCGCCTTTTACATCTCCCTCCTGAGCTCAAGCCTCAGGGAGAGACTGTGAGCGGCCCTGCTAGGGGTCGGATAAACTCCTGTAAATGAAGCACCCCACACTCCGAGACCACGCTCTTCCATCACAGATCACACCGTTTTTGTGTGGACTGGAGTCTGTAAACACCATGGAGCACTGACTTAAAAGGATGTGCAAGAGAAATGAGTATTTGTCTTATTTTTAAAGGACAGTCTTTACATTAAGAGCTTTTTAATGTCTCCGAAGAGGCTTTTACCTCACTGGTAGGTCGTGTTTCTTGTAATACTGCCTGTTTTCCAAATCGACACCCATTAAAGTGCATGACCACAGTAGAAATGTAGAAAAGGCATCATTTTCTTCTATAAAAAGCTTCTGTTAAGATTTTATGCTGAGTGCAGGCGCCCTAGTCTCACGCCGTTCATGTATTTCAGCCTATCAGAGAGCTCCCCCTACTGGCGTCTTATATCCTTACAACCTAACGCAACATGAACAGAAGTGTTGGGGCGCCTGGCCATCCCACCAACAGGGATTGAAATGACATTGCATTCAAACACATAGACCTTAATATGGAGTTGGTCCCCCTTTCCAGCTATAAAGGTTTCCACTCTTCTTAGAGTTTCTGTGGGAATTTATGCAGATTCTTTCTGTAGAGCATTTATGAGGTCAGGCACTGATGTTGGACAAGAAGGCTTGCAATCTACTTTCCAGTTTATCCCAAAGGTGTCGGGTGGGTTTGAGGGCAGGACGTTAAACTCCAGTATTGTCTTTATGGAACTTGCTTTGAGCACCGGGGGCACAGTCATGCGGGAATAGAAAAGGTTTTTCCCTAAAATGGGTCCTATAAGTTGGAAGCATGGTGTGGTCCAAAATGTCTTGGTGTGCTAAAGTAGTGTTTCTCAAAATGATTTGTCCTGGGGCCAGTCATGTTAGGCTTTGGGGCTGTCCATATAGTCTATCATTACTGGGAAGGACCCACCTAGGACTCCAAACACAGTGTCCAGTTAATATGTTCCAAACTGTTCCAGAGGCCATGAATGAACAAATGAAAAGCAAGTGGAGGTGTGGAGCCAGCAGCGCAGAGTGAAGGTCCGTTAAAGGTGTCTGAACTCAGGCGAGAGAGAGAAGCAGTGTATTAAGGACATGCAGTGACTTACCAATAAATGACCTCCATCATGGCACAAAAGTATCTCTAAATATTTTGCCTCACATGCCTCAGATTCTTCTTTGAGGACACATGCACTGCTGTCTCTAAAAGGCACGTTTCTACATTCTAAATAAAGATGAAAATCATTTTATGCAAGACAATGAACTTTATTATAGTGAAGCATGAAAGTGGGTCAAATCACTTCTGAACAGAACTTGTACAACTATGACAGATGATTGACAGTTCAGTTGGTCTGGTGTTTAAATAATAATGAAAAAGAAGTAAAAAATTTTCTTGAGAAAGGTTATGAACATCTGAGCATCTCTCAAAGTTTAGAGGCCCTTCCAGCGACCAGCGACTTACTTCGCCATGTTGAGTGAATGTTGAAGTCATGCCCATCATGTGTCTTCTGTCAGGCTCAGTTAACAAAGAAGACACACGTCTTTACGTTCAGGTTCCTTCTCGCATTCATGGGGTTTTAGGTGTCCTCCTGAAGTCTGATTAATCTGTTCCCTCTGCCTTCATGAACTGCTGTTCTTTCAGTCTCAGATAACGTCCTTTCAGTTTTAATAATCACAGGTGATTTAAATATACATTTAAGAACACAAACATGTATTGCCGGTCCCTGCCACTACCATTAACAATCTCAGGAGGTGCTTCTTTAAAATTTTGTTCAGTTAAAACTACAGGATTCCTTTGTCCTGCTCCGGAAGAACTTTTGAGAGTCGTGGCAGCACCTGTGTCTCCAGAGGTGCTCCAGCACTGTGGCAAATCAACTTTTCAAAAGATGTTTTCCTTTATACATTCATGCAAACACAAACAGAGAAGGGTATTCTGAAAAAGCAGTGATGGCTAAACTCTGAACAGACAGTCCAGTGAGCCATTCAGCCATTTATTCCTGTTCAACAGGAGAGTAACGTGCTCAGAACATCTATTGATTAACCACATGAGAAACATTGTTGTCATTTTTGCTTAAATGGCCCATATTGTACATTTTTATTCCTGGGGTGCCGTTTTTTGGTGGTCTAAACCCAAAAGGAGTACAAATTCACTTTAACAGAACCGGTGTCTAGGGTGTCTTTATCTGAGCCTAAATTGTTACTGTGTCTGTAAAACAGAAATACGTAACTGATCTCTACTGTGATTGGTTGCAGTGTATTGTGCCACAATTCAAATTTCAGTGTAAACTTCAGCCTAAACAAAATTTATTGGTACATGACAATGGGACATGCTTTCAGGACGGCAGATTAGCTGAAAGAACACAATTACAGCACGATCTGCAGTCATTTATTAACGCATACTTTAATACATCCAGTGCTCAGACAGACTTCTAGACTATTCTGGTCAGACATCACATCACATAAGAGAGCTGACTTTGTGAGTCTTGTAATAGCTGCATAATAAGACTTGCCTGTGTAAAAGCAGTCAAAAAGAATGAGACAGAGCCTTTAAGAGTACAATGATAGCAAAAAAAAAAATATTTAAAAGTAATCCATATGACCCCAATGTAAATATATGTGGACAATTTCGTGTCATTGTTTCTCAAAAGAAAATGGAATATAAAAAGATATCATTAGTTCACAACTGCACTATTGTTTTACATGCTGCTTACCTAAAACCATAGACAGACAAATGTAAGAATGACATTTTACTAAACTCTAAAATGAATGATGCTATACAGTAGTTGCAAGAGGCTTAACGCATTTAAGCCAAATGTATGGGACAAATGGTTTTATGACCCTTGGAGTATAACAGAACAATAACAACCTGAAATAGACGCATTCTCATTCTCATCCTGAGGAAACTTGCCTTGAGTATTGTTGCTTTTTACATCATTTTCCATCCTTTGTGTTCAGAGACCAAACAATATCTTTGTGAAACACTTTCTCGACCTGATTCCATAGCTGCAAGACAAGAAAATAAACAGAATGATTTGGATTTTGGTGAAGAATACTGTACTATAAAAACTGATATGAAGCAACTGCATGGCTAATTAGTTATACATACATTTAAATGCACAATTGTGCCTATTTGTATTGCATGAATATTGCCTAATAGTGGTTTCTTACAGATTTTTCCGTAAATGCTTTTTGTCTACAGGTCTTGTCTTGTAAGAGTGAATATACAGATAAATGAAGGTAGTAATGTAAAATCACACCAAAAATGATGTATTTGGGGAAACAACTGAATACAAAGCTGAGACAATGTAGATGGCCACAGACTGACATCTCAATCTGCAGCCAGTGAACACCTCTTCTTTAATAAATCTTCTTCGAGGTTATAGTTTCTGTTGGAGTCAATTCCCAGTGGTTTTATGGGGAATAACCTTTAAATTTTGTGGTAATATATTCAATAAATTCACAACGTTTGGAGAAGAATGCTCATATAAAACACCACTGATCGTGTAGAGCCTGCAATAAGCCAACTTGTTTTTTAGTCACTTTAAACACTGAAAATATCATTAAGCTCTCAACTATTTTTTTTTAAAAGTTGATTTGGTACTCACCTGTTCACGAAACTGTTTCTTAGTACCATCCCTCTTGCAGTAAAGTGGGGTACCAGAAGAACACAGCATAATGAGGGTTACATTTTTCAAATTGGCATCTGGACAGAAGGAGGTAAGACAGGGACAGATATGAAATGCATGCAGCGGGGTTCACTTTAATATTGATTTTCTGAATCAAACAGTTTCGGACTGCTAATGTTGTTTCTGAATTCAGGTTACTGTTGTAATTTCAACTATTTGTGATTTCTCGGAAACTTTAGCGTTTTGTTTGACAAGCTGCTCACAGGACACCTCTTTTAACACCAACTGTGTTTTCATTATTTCAAGCGGGTTAATCCTTTAACTGGAGTAGAATAAGTACTTAGTAACTAGCATTCGAACAAATCCACATCTGTTCTCTTCTGACAATCATTGCTGTCACAACGGAAGTCAAATAAGACGTTAAAAAAGGACTAAATATTTTGTCTATCCTTTATCCACACAGAGGTCACTGTTGAAGGCACACAATGATTATGCTTTTGGAGATTTATGTATGAATTATTAGACAGAGACTGTCTAATGTGGCATGTAAATAGGCTTAAAGCAAACTGATTATTTCTAAATGGTTCATATTAACTAATGTTGAAAATAACTTTAGTGCTTACACTTTATTAGTGCAACCTTTTTGTGCCATGGGTTCTCCATAGCGTACATTTGACTATGGTGTGGGTGCAGAGTTATCTAAAGATCCTTTTAATTTTAAAAAGACAGCCCAGCTAGCTCAGTCAGTAGCGCATGAGACTCTTAATCTCAGGGTCGTGGGGTCGAGCCCCACGCTGGGCATCTCATTTAAAGCAATCGTCTCTAGACTCGATACATTTTTCTCATTCTGATTCTGCTCTTTACGTTGTGTCAACATTTAAGATAAGAGACAAACCTTTCATTTCGCAGTGAATGACCCAAAAGTGACCATTACTTGGAATAAAAGTTTCAGATTTAAAATGTTTGACTGCCACCATGGAAATTTCCACAACAGTGAGGACCTGCTTTTTGTAGTCAAGGAGTGATTACAATGTTAACCCCTCTAACCTTTAACAGTTAGGACGTCAAGGACTTAGTAAAGTGCTTCAGATGGAGCCGCTGGGCAAATTAGATGAATTTTAAGGTTGAATTTTAAGTAAATGAAGACATGAGTGTAGACTAACAGTCTTCAGTCTACAGCAGCACCTTGGTTGAAGGAGTTTATATCAGGTTCAGTTTTGTGTAGTTGCAAGGGGAAAACAGTCAAAACCAGTTGAAACTGTGATGAACAGGGGCACAACTTGTCTCTGTGTCAGCAGATAAAAGTGTGAATGTAAAATGCTTGAATTCTCTTGCCTGTCATTTGATTGATGCTAAGTTGATCACTCTGTGCATTTCCAGCATAGACACTGACACTGAAGGTGTAATTTGATCCAGGTTTTAACCCAGAAAGGGTTTCAGTGTTTCCAATTACACGAAATGATTTGGAGTGCATCCAAAACAGGGCGTTGTAGCTCACATTGTACTCGATGCCCTGGACCCCAACTGCCCCCAAGGGGGCCTCCCACGTCAGCTGAACAGCAGTGCTGTTTGTGAACACGGCTTTTACATTTCGAGGTGGCTCAGGTACTACAATGTAAAACAGAGGACAGAATGTAGGTGAATTTATTTCAACCATTCACAGCAGAAATCCTTGCTCTGGATCCTGTCCACTACCACTATTGAGAGAACTGATCTAAAGAAAAGATATTTTAACCATATTTGGGGTGTAAAAAATTACTGACATACACTGAACCCCTATATATCCATAATAATATAATATACAATTTGCTGTGGACAATGAGAAGAAATTTGGAAGCAAACACTGTTCTTCAAACTAGCTCTAAAGGCTTCATGTACTGTTTTTGAGAATACACAATATGAACACGAGTATTGGGACTCCTGGCCATTACAACGGGGGATTTTAATGACATTGCATTCAAATATATAGACTTTAACATGCAGTTGGTCCCCTATTTAAATTTTGAACTGCTTCCACTCCTCCTGGAAGGCTTTCCACAAGATGTTGGAGTTTCTGTGGGACTTTGTGTCCATTCATTCTGTAGAGCATTGAGGAGTTCAGGCACTGATGTTGGACGAGAAGATCTGGCTCACAATCTCCGTTCCAGTTCATCCCAATGGTGTTGGATGGGATTGAGGCCAGGGCTCTATGTGGCCAGTCAAGTTGTTCCACACCGAACTAATCAAACCGTGCCTTTATGGAGCTTGATTTGTGCACTGGGGCACGGTCATGCTGGAATTTAAAAGGTTCTTCCCAAAATTGTGTCCACAAAGTCAGAAGCATGGTGGTGTCCAAAACATCCCGGTATGCTGAAGCATTCAGACACCCCTTCACTGGAAGGGCCACCTGAACTCAGACAGGTGTGTCCCAATACTTTTGTCCATATAGTGTACTTGTTACTGCATGCTCATTATAATGTTATGTAGTGTTTTTATAAAAACACATTTACTATTAACCTTTAACATTAGGTAATTGGTTAAAAAAAGTTGTGCAATAGTGTTGATAGATTTGAGCTTGTGTAGTTGCAGTGTGAGTAATCAGAAGGGATGTACTATTCTTAGCAAAAACCCCCTTTAACATTTTTGTTGGAGCGGCAGGGGTAGCTTTTTAAAAAAATCTAAGAATCATTTGTTAGTGGAAGTAGTGATATTTTGGGTTTAAGTAGAAAAAATACTCACAAGTAAAACAAGTTTCAGTGGCTGCTTCGCTTGGATGCTCGTCTATCTCCACATGAGTGACGACACTAACACTGTAATTTGCTGTTGAACTCAAACCAGTGAAATTGTGGGACATGGCAGCTGTGTTTTCTATAGTGCTGTTTCCTAGGTTTAAACTTATCTTCACACTAAAGCGGGAGAAACTTCCTTTGGTAAGATTCCAGGAAGCTTTAATACTATTGCTTTTGCACTCCAGCTGAAGACCTTCAACACGCTGTGGGGCTACACAAGAAGATAAAAAAGGATTATAAGTTAAAACATACGCCGAAGGCATTCAGAATATGTGTGCTACCCAAATAATGACTAAAAGGAAGTCTTTGAGAACGCGTTTCTCAACTCCTACAGTAAACTAATTCCAAATTGCACAAGGTGCAAACAACCTTAGTCTTAGAGGTTTCCATTGGAAAGCTTTTTAAAAATAAAATTTCCCTGAAGCATAGGTGCATATTTCACAGTAGGCATACACACAGGTCTGAAGACTCGTTCTCGTCCCCTACAGTGCAATTCAGCTAGGTATACATCCGCGCTAAAATATCAAGGTGAAAGTCATCACAGCTTGCGTAGTATAGACCCAGCTCCCAACCCAACTTTGTGAATAGATTAACGGCGATATTTTTTTTAGCGTCCGATAAGAGTCTCACATTAACGCAGCACGATAACGTGGATAATGGCCCACCACATATACATATATAAATATATACACGCACACACACACACACACACACACACACACTCACACTCACACACATGTACAGGGGTTCACGTCCTGCCCCAATCAACAGTACTAATAATTATTATAATACAATAATCGTTCCAAGAACACCCGTGTATAGTGAAAAACAATGCTTAAAAATGCTTGGTGTAAACCCTAAATATACCCCAAATATGGTCCCAGAACACTTTAATTTTGTGTTACTCAGTTTAATGCATTACCCTTAAAGAAAATGTAATGGTAAATAAAATCCAAATCAGAAAACTTTAGTGCTTAAAAACCCATTAGCATTAGCAGCTTGCGCTGAGCCAAAAAAAAAAAAATGTTTAGACAGGGCTCAGCTAACTAATACTCAACAAACTAAGATAACTGTTGAAAATTATGGGCAGGGGGTGAAAGACTAAAATATGAGGACAAGACACGGAGCAGTCGTGCTACATGCTGCAGCGGGCTTCTTCTTTTTATGGTTGACAACTTTTCAGTGTACACCACCGCTGGACAGGTGGCGGTAATACAGTTCAGTTCTTAGAAAAGTCTGCGTTAGACTGAATCCGCAAATGCTGTAATACTAATAATAATAACTTTTTGCACCCAAACTGCCTCAATATCCCGTTCTGTTGCACACCAAAGACAGGTAAGGTTCACAAACCACGCCATCATGGCAGAAGCATTGCATTTAAGCAAAAATATCCAAAGTGAACCTCAAGTCTAGGAAGATGAACATAGTCCTTAAGTCTGTCCCAGACTTCCTGCTTGGAGTAATACATTACTGGTTGTTAAATGGTATCTGACAGTAAGGTCGGCTGTAAATGTAAGTCCAACATAGAGGAGTTAAGAGAAAGAACTGGTAAAAAAAAAAGAGGATGAGACGAGGTCTCTGACTTACTTGTGTAGGCATCGATGGTAGCTGCTTCTCCTTTCACAGAGTCATTCACCAGTGCATATACACTCAACTTATATTTAGTGCCTGGCTCAAGGTTTGGCAGACGTATTATGCTTACGTTCTGGATGTTAGTAAAGTTAAGTTGTGTGTCCCGTATTAAAGTAACATTATACTTGTAATTCGAGGATGCAGCATCAGTTGAATTCCACGAGGCAATAATCATTGAACTCCTATCGTTGGTAGAACTAAGGTTCACTACCTGAGAAGGCTCTGAAAAACAATGGGTTTAACAGGTCAACAGGGCGAATAAATTCAGCTGAATTTTAAGAAAAAAAACAACTAAAGTGGATGTAAATGGAATGTAAGAATACTTAGTCACAGATTCTGCTGAAAGAGATTTCTAGATGTTGTATTTAAACATGGGCAATGCTGAACCCAGTTAAAACTACTCCAGGATTTTTTGAAGAACTATCACATTCATCTAGACGTTTTTAATAAGCTTAGAACAGACAGTAAAAATGCATCTTTACTCTTTACTAAACGTGGGTAATATGGTGATATTTGTGTTATCATATCATTATAATAAACAAAATCCTTTTTTGAGAATATCTTGCATATAAAATAATGGACCAACAAAATATCATTACCGTTAATCAAAAAACCCAAGTATCTTCTAACTGGTAACTATACAGGATAGGGCCAAAACATGTTAATGTAAGATAATGTAAAGAGTTATATTCCAAATCTGTTTTTGGTTCAGTCAAAACAAAATTTTAACACTATATAAAGAGTGGCTGCTTTGTTCAAATCGATGGCAACAAAATACAATGTGTTGGTTTGAAGTTAAATGCAGTACTGAAGATCAAGACTGTACTCACTGGTGTAAGCATCAATCTTGCCCGGCTCTCCAAAAATGTCGCCTCTGACCACAGCAGAAACTGCGAAACTGTATAATTGTCCTGGAAGTAGATTCGTTACATTGTACCGCTCGGTGTTGCATGTTTGGTTTGTTCTGTTTGCTAGATTCACTGAATAGTTTTCACGTCCTCCCATCGGTGCGTTCCACGTAAGGAGGATTGAAGTGGTTTCCACACTCACCACAATCAGATTACTGATCTCCATTGGTACTAGAAACAGAAAGAAAGTGCCGCAAGTTGCCCACAATGTCAAGAAAATTCAAAATATCAAGGTAACATGAAGCAGTTGGATTTTTGGAATTGTTGTTGTTGTTGTTGTGTGTGTGTGTGTGGTCGCCAGGAGCCTAGTAACACAGGTGGCACCTGACGACATGTCCACCTGTCTGGAGATTGGTTCAGATGTGTAGTGTTTACAGAGATTATTGTCTGTCGTGTGATTGGCTGTCTGGCTCTGTGTTTCAGTTTATAGCAACTGAACAGGAGGATCAGCTAAGCTGCGTTAGCCGGCGAGGCTGCGAAGTTCCCCCTTGCTCCAGTTGTTTGGGCTCCCTTCGGAGTGAAGGTCCTCTTTGAACCTAGGCTTAATCCCTGTCTGGGAAACTGACCCTAAATGTATAGAAACTTTTTTTTGTACATTCTGGGTCTGTTTTCCAGACAAGGATAAATTTGATACCACACATCTAAATTCAGTTTTATTGTTCCTTATTAGTTGGCCCAACTTGATGCCATAGACCCACATGCAAAATACAAAATGTCCATTTCAGTGGCGTTTCACTTTTGACTTCACTTTCATTAGCTTGTATCTCCTGTCCTCATGTCCAGTTTTAATCCCATTACAGGTACATCTATTTCCAGCTGAAGTAAAACTGGGGTCCATCTTTATTCACGCGACAGAACATGCATTTGTACATGTATTTAATTAAGAAAAAAAATACATTTTAAAAATGGATATGTAACCTCAATCTTTTCTATTTGAAAAAGGGGACCTTTTAATGTGTCTATGGCTTGAAAGAGCACATTAATTCAGCCAGTTTTTTTACATTCCCTAGCTTGACAAAAGATGATAGCATTCAGATTTATGTTTACTCACAAGTGTAGAAGGTTAGGTTCTGGGGGTTGAGGTCCCTGGTGCATTTCACAGGGATTATTTGGACTGTGTACCTCGTTCCTGGCACCAGGCTGCTGAGCTGCATGTTCAGCTCGGTCACATTTGTGGTACCATTTGTGGAACCAATTGTGGTATCATTTGAGGAGCTTTTGTACTCCACCCTGTAGTGATCGATATAGTCCCCAGGTGCCTTGCTCCAGCTCAGCAAACCTCCGTTATGTGTCACACTGGAAATATTGACCTGCCCATAAAATCGCTCTGCAGATGAGAGTACGAAACAAATATGTGAGACAAGACTGGCTTGAGATAAGCACATTCATGGGGAAAAAAAACACACAAAAGAACAAATTGAAACAGCTATGCATGTACGCAGCACTGGAAAAAAATAGACCACTTTTCCCATTTATTCCGTTCACTGTTTTTACAGTTTGTGGCGTTGTGTGTATAAAATGCACAAGTTACTATTCCTTTATGAACTATTGCAGTGTGAGCTGTGTAAAAAATAAATGTCTCCATGTGTCGTAAGTGCAGTAGTGTTTGTATAGCAGCTTTTCTATGTGTTGTATTCCAGCAGC
Organism: Brachypetersius gabonensis; assembly: GCA_037577145.1. NCBI lineage: Eukaryota > Metazoa > Chordata > Actinopteri > Characiformes > Alestidae > Brachypetersius > Brachypetersius gabonensis. The sequence goes on along the minus strand of JBBJLR010130981.1, from coordinate 3,498 downwards.
TTCACTCCTGATTCAGTTTCTGATGGGATGACTATACATTACTATTTTAACAGTTGTAAAATAATGTAAGCATTGTGTTGTTTAACAGCATTAGTGTAGAGTAGTAGTATTATTTAGTGTAGTATTTTATTTTCTTTCTTTTTTATTTTAATTTTTGGAATTTTGAAACTAGTGTGGTCAGGAGTGAACATAATAGTGACATGAACATTTTACAAAGACACACTCCCATAAATAAAAAAAAAGCAATTACCAGGAAATAAAAATATGGTCTCTTTTTTTTTTTTATATGGTCTCTGTTTTTCCATAACTGTATATAGCGGGATAAGTTATGGCTAATATATGATACATTTTTACATGACATAATTAGGTTGAGTTGATTTTTTTTTTTTGTTTAACAAGACCTAACAGCAGGTGGCAGTGCAGGACTAAAACGTTGCCTTGCTTTGACACTTTGGACGACGCTACATCAAATTCAAAAGAGCTCTAACAATAGACACAGCACAAACTTCTACAGTAGCACAACTGCCACACACATAACTACTCAGTAGTTCATAACAACTCCTTTTTGCATTGTTTATATCTTTACTATGATTTGTAGGATACTGCAGTACTTAACAATGTCTCTCAGCTCCAAGTGCGCTATTTTATAGGCGGAATGTGCCAGATCAAATTATCACGAGCCAGTTCTAGCTTAATCCACAGCTCAATATCTGTCCAGAGGTTTAGGATTTCTTCACATTTATTTCCTCCTAACACATGATCCGTGAAAGTAGCAAAATGCTGATTAACTGCTTTGACAAAAAAACAACTTTTTGAAATCCACATATACGTCATCTATATTTATCAGTTCTCAATGAGACTATTATTTAGTGTGGGGAAAGTAAGCAACTATTTCCATGTACTCAAGTAAAACCTTGAGACTTCTTGTAATTTACAAGGTATTTTCAGATCATAATAGATCATTCTGATTTAGTGTTTAATTCTCACTTAGTACTCTGTTATATATTAGTTATTTATATTTAGTTCCTAATTCAGTTTTGTGTTTGAGTTAGGGATCATCTCCGTGCTGCTTTGTGAATGGTCACACTTCTGGCTTTCAAGGTTTTAGTCTCGATGAAGAGTGCACCACACATTACAGAAAAGTACATATATTTCTACTTTAGTTATTATGTACAGTCTACTTTAACCCAACCATATTTTGATGCATCTGGTTAAAAAGGTCATTATAGCCAGTGAAGTTGCTCCTTTCTATCGGCAGATAATATCATTGGACAATAGAACTGGACTCCATAAACAGACATACTGATGAAATTGTGAGATTTTTAGCAGTTAATGAGAAATAATCAAGGAAACCTTATTCTTAATGCTGCCAAACCAAGTAACCCATAGTTTGTCTTTGAAGTGCTCTTATTTCCTCTGTACCATGTGTATTCTAAACCAGCACAGTATATAAAGCCAAATATATACATATAAAGTCAAATCAGAAGTGTCTTTATCCAGGGAGCAGCTCAATTTTAGAAGGGATCTGGTGGATCAGAGCTGATCTGTTCCATTCTAGGAGTGATAGTTATCTAGTAAGCACATAGATTTAAAAAATAATACTTCTTACCATCATAACAGATGAAGGGCTGGAGTTCATAGCAGTGCTTTTCCCGCCACATGCCAAAGTTGAGCAAGACCACACACGAATTCTCAATGTAGTCAAACTCTGTTTCAACAACAGCAGGGCTAGTAGGAGTCATGATGGCCGTTGTGATTAGACTTGTAGAAAGACTGGTGATAAGGGCTGTACTAGTATATGTTCTGCGAGAATAGGTGCTGGATGAATAGGTGTTGGCAGAAGTGCTAAGAGAGGTAGTTCTGGTGCTAGAATTAGTACTGGTAGTACTGGTGCTACTTGAAGAATCAGGTGAGACTGGAGTGACAATGAAATCAGATTCATTTAAACAAGTGATGAGTTTGACCAAGCTTGGACAGTCCAGGATCTCATTAAATGGGCGCTGTGTAGTACCAGTAGTGCTAGTCGTTCCAGTAGTGCTACTAGTGCTAGTAGTGCCAGCAGTAGTGTCAGTGGTACTGCTAGTGCCTGCAGTACTAGTAGTTGGTGATGGAGAGGTAGGCACTGACACTTCCTGTTTCTTTAGAATAGGGCGACCAGGGTACCAGTTCTGGAAGATCACAGGGTCACCATTGGACCACTGAGACCACAGTACGGGTCCACTGAAGTTCTGGCGGAGACCAATCCAGTAGCCTAAAGTCAGGTTCGGAGTGGTGAGGTTCTGAGGGGCGAGCCTCTGAAGGAGTTCCTGAATGCGCTGGCCGTTAGCTGGAGTGACAGTTGTCAGATCTTTATAACATGTCTGACAGTAGTTCCTGGCGTTCTCCCATGTGGTGAAATTGAACATTAGAAAATACTGCTCCTCTGCCCAGATAACAGAGATGGCTAAAAAGAGAGCAGTGTAGAAAGAACAAAACAAGCACAACATTAATCCAATACAAAAAAAAAGCATATTACAGCTGTTCCATTGTAAGAGAAACCAGTCTATAAAAGAAGGTGTTAAAAGATGCAAATCAATTTAAGATCAGGTGGCATTACTTTGGCCATTATGCAAATGTAGGATGAAACATATTCCAGGAAGCATACAATAGAGCCCAGTCAGTAATGCTTTTTAAATAGGCAGTACATGTAAACTGCACAATGATTATTAAGCTTACAGGCTTTATTTTATCAGAAATCCTTCCCAAAATATTTAAATGGTTTAGAAATAGTATCATGCGTGTTAGATATAAAAATGTAGCATTTTAATTTGAAATGCACCTTTCTAAAGACATGTAATAGGTCAGATTGACCACTACCACAGTGGTAGAAACTCTCTAAAAGCTGTTACGTGATGTAGCTTAATGGTTGCTGCCTGATACCTGAGATTATTAAAGTAACATTGGTGTAAAGTAACATGGGTAGAACAGCAATTTGTTAACAATTCATCCAGATTGCATATAAAAATCTAGACCACAGACTGTCTTGCAGATGTTGGTTTCTGTCACCAGCAGTGATGGGAATAACGGCGCTATAAGTAAACGGCGATACTAACGGCAATACTTTTTTGTAACGAGGAATCTAACGAATTAGTTTGCCCGAGACAACGCCATTACTGACAAAAAAATGCGCGTTACTATAACTGAGAACTGAAGCGGTTTTCCTGCGAGCAGCATCTCTCTCTTTCTCTGGGGTGCGTGTGTTCGTTCGGGCCGGGCAGGACACAGAACCAGTGATGATGATTGGTGTAACTGAGAACGCGATGATTGGGTTAGGTTTGCCAATCAGAGGCAGAGTAGTGCGGGCGCTCACACTCAAGCACACGCACGGTCAGTTGCGCACGCACACTCCCTCACTGAGGTGAAAGGCAAAAATGTTGAATTGGATAGTTGTCTCTCACGTTGTCCCACAACAACATTAAAATAGTGTTGATTAGTGTACAATGTTTTATATTTATTTTA
>JBBJLR010130964.1:0-17568 GCA_037577145.1 Brachypetersius gabonensis | reverse complement strand
ACCTGACTATAGAGAGAGACCAGTTACAGACCAGTTACACCAACCTGACTATAGAGAGAGACCAGTTACAGACCAGTAACACCAACATAATAAAACAGTTGGATCGGTTGCAAAAGGAGAAAAATGATCTTCATAGGCAGTTGACTGCTTTACGTAAGTAAATATGCAAAAGTTGACTGGTTAACAATAAGTTATTCACTAATTCATCTGTCCAAAATTATACATGAAAATAACTGATGAACATGTTAACTTCACATGTAATAGTTGCAAAATCAGTTGGTGTCTGTGTGTGTCCCTGAATCCAGGGCTTCGACAACAATCTCTTTCTTTTCTTTCTGAGCAGAAACGCAGAACATGAGATGGCTGAATTTCCAATCCAGTTTGTACTACGTCTCCACTGAAGAGAAGAGCTGGACTGAGAGCAGACAGTTCTGCAGAGAGAGAGGAGCAGACCTGGTGATCATAAACAGCAGTGAAGAACAGGTGAGAGAGAGATAGGAGGGTTGGGGGGTGGTAATAGTTATTCTTTATCTTCATATTCTAATACTGTAATTCCAGGAATTCCTCGTTAACAATACTGACAGCGGTGAAGTTTGGATTGGTCTGACTGACAGCGACACAGAGGGAGTCTGGAAATGGGTGGACGGCTCAGCACTGACCTACAAGTAAGAAACTGAGTTTATTCCCATAAACCTTTTCTCAAATGGGAGATAGACTGCAGCACTTTAAGTTACACTCTGTCCAAAAGGAAAAACAAAACCAGGACTAGATCTATAATAAACATGTCTACTCACCTCCAACAGTGTTTATAAAGAAAGATTGTCTAAAGAAAAAAAAATCTCTTTTAATGGAATTTCTGGAAGGTGGGATGAATTTTAAAAAAAAACAGAACTGCTGGTGCGGGCAGCTTCAATAATTTATTTAGAATTCAGAAAACAATTCAGAACATTGTCAATGTTGCTGCTAGAAGCTGAATATTTTATTGCAGCTGTTTAGTACCCTTCAGTAACAGCGAGTGGAGAAAATCAAATCACTGAATTCTCTTCAGTTTAGTTTGATTACACTAATCCTAGTTAATATTCATTAGTCTGTAGATCAGTGACTAGACTAGCAGTCAGGACAGACTAACACCACAAGGATTCCTAAACATTGCATGCTGGGTACAATAGTGAGAGAACACTGATCAATATAAAAATGAGATAAATTAGATAAAACTCTGAATTCTCTGAAAACTCTAAAGATTATATGAAGATTAACTTACTGATCAGACTCTGACTGTGATTCCCTGGTTTTCAGGTCCTGGAATGAAGGAGAACCCAATAATGTGAATAATGAAGACTGTGGAGAGCTGTACTCTGATAGCAGGAGATGGAATGATGCACCATGCACTGATCAAAAAAGGTGGATTTGTGAGAGAAGTGCTGGGTGTCCTGTGAATGGAGCAGTTAGAGGTAGCAGATGAGTAGTGATCATCCAGCCCTTGTATAAACTGCATCAAAATTTGCAGTTAAACATGACAAAGTTTTGTCATGTTTAATTGGTAATCTAATTTCTGAAACCAGCTGTATGTCAAGAGGAAACCGCACACCTCTGAGTCTGCCCTCTGCTGGCAAAGAGAAGACACTGCAGAAAATTTTACTGCAGCATATTTTCGTCTTTTCGTCAATAATGTGACTTATTTTGTACCAAAACGTTTGCCATTTATTACAAATGTGTGCTTATATTTTGTATTTTTGAGTGATGTATGACTTGTTCCTTTAACTAAATGAAATTTCATTATCATTGCGGTATCAGTTATTTTATTTTGGTTTTACAATGTTATTTATTTGACTTTGTAACAGGTTAGCAAAACACAGGGTTTCACTCAACATCTGGCCAAGACAGAGTTACGTGGAAGAAATGTAAAACAGCCACTTGTATTTTAAGGGTACTTCTAGATCAGAAACTAATTTTTCCCAATTTATTTTCCCCATCAGCTAGCTAGGACTCCCAAAATGTTAGAAAAATAGGACAGTGAAAGCTGTCCTATGGAAGGATAATGCAGTTGTGCGCAAAATGAGATTACAGGATTCCTTGAGCATTATTGAGCCATCAAACAGTGAGTGGTGTCATCCAGTGGTTTTGGTTCCTAAGGAGGATGATACTATTCACTTCTGTATTGATTTTAGATATTTAAATTCAGTCACCAAATTTGACTTCTATCCCAGCCCAAGAATTGGTGAATTAATTTGGGAAAAAGCCAAAATTTTAACTACCATTGACCATTTTAAAGTGTATTGGCAGATTCCAGAATCCAGAGAGCTGACAGCCTTTCGAACACCGCGGGGAACATACCATTTTTCAGTACCTCCATTTGGCCTTTAGGGGCTCCTGCTCGATTCTAGAGGCTAATGGATCAATTGAATGGTTTGACTGACTTTGCCTTGTCCTATCTTGATGACATTGTCATTTACTGTGATAACTGGCCGGAACACCTTAGACACCTGAGAATTGTAGGCCACCTACAGTCAGTCGGACTTACAGTCAACTCCTCAAAGTGTGACTTTGCAAAACCTGAAACTGAAGAGTATATGGGTTTCACTGTTGGTGAAGGTAATCAAGCCACAGGTACAGAAGGTGAAAGCTATTCAAATTGCCCTTTGCCACAGACCAGAGGGCAATTGCGTTCTTTTATTGGGATGGCTGCTTTCTCCCATAGATTTATTCCCAATTTCTCAGCAAGAGTCGCTTTGTTGACTGACGTGGCGGGGTCCAGGTCTCGGAACAAACTTCATTAGTCAATTATTAGTTAGGTTCTAAGAAAAAATCTGCAAGCTCTGAAGCGGAAATTTGCGGGGGGTTAACTTGTTTTATGGGATGGTGGATAAAAGCACCCAAGCACTTCACTGATGTTTGGACAAAATTTTATTACATTAAGACATATCCATTATTTAGCCGCTACAATTGGCAAGAGACGGAATGATGCAGCGTGCTCTGATGAAAAAGGGTGGACTTGTGAGAGAAGTGCAGGGCGACTGGTGTATGAGGTAGCAGGTGATTAGTGGTCATCCAGCCCATGTATAAACTTCATAAAAATTGTATTTTTGTCATTTGTAATTGGTAATCTACTTTATGATGGCAGCAATTCGTCAAGAGAGACTGCACACCTCTGACTTTGCTCTCTCCTGGCAAAAACAATACACTGTAGACCATTTTAATGCAGCATATTCGAGTCTTTTTTCTTTTATTACAAATGTGTGCTCATATTTCACTCATGAAACAATATTTGTTTTTTCCTTTGAATAAATGAATTATCATTGTGCTATCAAACATGTTTTGTTTTCTTGCTTTTCTATTAATAAAGTTTGTATTTAATTGATGTCAAATGCCATTGGGGTTCTCTGGTGTTTGTTAGAATTAGCAAAACAAAGGGTTTTGCTCGGCACCTGGCCAAGGCAGTGTAATGTGGTACAAGCATTTTTATTTTAAATGTACTAATGTACTTTTAAATGCAGTGGAGTCTTTAGGTAGGTAAAATGCAGACTAGAGGAAGACACCAATATATATATTTGTGCAAAAATAGCAGCAGGACAGAGAATATGATAAATAGAGGTGTTTGTACAGAGGCTGCTGGAACACAAGTTGTTTGTTTAAAGCCGAGCAGTTCAGAGTGCTAAGAGGAGGAAGATCAGCGATGTGTTTGAAAGTGTGAAAGAAAGTTTTGCATACTGGGCATGAAGTGGCGTTTTGCCTCTGCTGGTAAGTTCTGCTTACAGTTCATCCGCAACTAGACACAGAAGTGCATAGACTATAAACATTTACCCCACCAGGTTATTTCTTCAGTAGTACAATGAATAGAATTCTAACTCTATGAAAAAAGCATCTGCGGCGCAAGATCATGGACTACAGAAACACATACTGTGGCATATTCTGTATCATGTGACACACTTACCTGAGCCTGAGAGTTTGAACAGTGTTATTATATTAGTAAATAAGTGTGCGTTTGAGGCTTCTAACCAATAGAGCTGTTTCCCAGGGTTTAAGGAAGCCTCTTAAGACACATATTCTGTAACCATCACAGATTCTAATATCATGGTCCCAAGAACTCCTCAGTAACATTCTGGCAGTGTTAACGTTGAATTGCTCTGACTGACAGCGACACAGAGGGAGTCTGGAAAAAGGGTGGATGGCTCACTGACCCTTACGTAAGAAATTGGGGGAACATTTAAAAGTGTAACCTGGTTGGTCTACAGATCTTAAAAAATGTTGAACTACAGATCGTAAAAAACGTTGGTCTATAGATCGTAAAAAATGTTGGTCTATAGATCGTAAAAAATGTTGGTCTATAGATCGTAAAAAATGTTGGTCTACAGATTGTAAAAAATGTTGGTCTACAGATTGTAAAAGAACAAATCAACATTATGTAACCTACAAATCGCCCCTTTCACATAATATGGCAAACATGAGCAAAGCAGGCTGTAAAGAAAGCATTCTTTCTTTCATTTAAAATTGTGACGTTGCCCACTCTCTCCCAAGTAAGAGCAGGCACGGATGCAGGTTTCCATTTTTGCAGTGAGACTTCTATTTAATGAAACACACATAAACCAAACCAGCGCGTGTGTCTCGTGGACTGACAACCCAGGTCCACCTAAACTGAACTTAAATAGCTCCCCTTTACCTCAGTCCACCTAATCACCTACACAACCCCAAATTAATCTCAGCTGTGTTAAATGAATGATATGAGGAACCCCAGGACGACCTCTACTGGCCGTCCACCAACATTACCCCCTTAACCCTTAAAAAACACAGTAAACCCCCACTTGAATGCGGATCATCAGCAGTCGCAAAAAATGCGGAGGATGTGTGCAGTTTCCGCGTTACAGTGGGGATTTCAGCAAACAGTTATTCGCAGCCTTTTTTATATTTCTAGGCATTTTAGTACTAAATTATTATGAAAAATATAATTACTAATTTTGTAACATGAATATTAACATAAATTCAGCTACATTTCCATATAAAAAATAACATGTACTTTTTGGTACTGTGGATGGAAACACAAAGCAAGCAAGTTTGAAAGTAGTTAATCCGAGAACGCTATTTATTTCTCCTTGCTGCTGATTGGCTGCTTCCGTTTAACGCAGCCTCTCGATTGTTCTTGTGTTTTTCACTTTGTTCTTCTGTATTTTTATTATGGTAAATTAAAGGAATGTATTACTGTATTTACCTGCTTACGACAGCACACACCAAAGAAGGGGTAACATCTGTATTTACATTCAAGCACTGCGGCAGTTCTCTGTAAACTGTACAGTACAAATATGAGTTTACCTTTACATTTTCGTTAAGGCTATTGTATTAAGATGAGTTTAAAATGAAATGAAATATTTGGGGGCATTTACACTATAAAACTATAAAAGTAGGCATTTTAGGTCATTTTTTAACTACATCACAACAACACATTTTTTCACTGTATGTGGTTGCTCTTGGATTGTAACCCCCATGATAAGCCAGGGTTTACTGTACTAACAAAAATACAGTTACTGAAATATTGATAGAAATCAAATCATATATAAATGAAATTCTACTCAAATCTGTGAGTCCAGATCCTTAAAATTCCAAGGTTCATACTTGTACACTTCCCTCTTCCATTCAAACCGCCTGGTTTTATGTGGAGTTTAGGTCAGGGGACTGGGATGGCCATGGCCAAACCCTGATTCTGTGGTCAATAAGACACCTTGTGACTTTAAGGGGTGCTTTGGACCTCTGCTTTAGATTATTCATTTAGGGTAAGATTAGATTGTGTTTGAATTTTGAATGAAAGCTATAAAGAATTAGAATAAAGAAGGTTTTTACAACCTACTTTTGTTCTATTGGGCAATATTTGTGGCACTGTACAGTGCTCTTACACATGTGGGTCTCAGTTTCCTGTTTTTAACTTGAATTGTCATACTAAGCCACAAAGAGCAGCACATTTAAAATACAACAGACACATTAAACACTACAGCTTAAATAAACTGTGGATTTGAATGAATGAACCATGACTTTACAGCGACGTGAGCAGTTCAACTTGCCTCACCAAGGAAGTACATTTGAACGTCTTACACAAAGGACAACATACAACCAGTATCTGCAGGGACTCTGAGATGAGGAGACACAGAGAAGAGCTTCTGGAAAGGCATGCATCAGCTGGCTCTCACGTCAACTTCCTGTCCTGAGAGCAGTCAATATATTGCTCAGTATCAAACCTACAGAGTCAAGAGAGATGATTGAATTGAACACTGAACATCTGGCATAAACACAAACATAACCGAAGTCGAAATCCGCTTCAGTATTCCTGCATTAGTGAGGAAGAGAGCAGAACCAGAAATGAGTGAAGATATCTATGTGAATTTAGATTTTATAGAAGAAAACAGATGGGCTGAATCAAGCAAACGCAGGAATTCATGTGAAGACATCTACGCAAATGTAGACGTTCCAGAAACCTGTGTGATCAGAAGACACACGGCAGCTATGCCCTCAGGTACACACACACACACACACACACACACACACACACACACAAATATTCGAAATCAATATTTGCATTCATTATAAACTGTTCGTAGGAATGTGTAATGTATTCATTTCTGGCCTCAACAGGGAAAACTGCAGGGGTCAGATCTTACAGACTGGCTGCAGTGTGTCTGGGGCTGCTGTGTGTTCTCCTGCTGTCTGCCATCACAGTGCTGTGGATCAAGTTCAACAACCTGAACACAGATAGAGACCAGTTACAGACAATATACAAAACAGTAGTTGAGCATGAAACACAACTTCAGCAAGAAATTAAACAAGCAAATGTGAAAAATCACAAAAACTTACAATTTTGCAATCATGTGCATGACTTACGTGAGTAAACACTTTAAAGCTCAATTCAGAGACACTGAGAAATTCAAGTCATCCAAAAACAGTCTCAGAACAGAGGGAATGGTAAACATGCTTCTTCTACAGCTTAAGGTTTACAGCCATTTTGGTGCAAAGCCAAATATGATTCTGAAGTGACCATAAATACAAGGATAGGCAGACAGTGAAGATTCTGTTTGAACTTAAGCGATGCAAAGCTATTACAATGATCACATTCATTCTTCAACCTAAATTGAACCTCTTTACATGTATTTGTTGTTTCTTTTTATCACTGAACAGTTAGCCAGGAAAGATGGTTGTACTTCAGCTCCAGTTTTTACTACATCTCGGGTCTGAAGAAGAGCTGGAATGAGAGCAGACAGGACTGCAGGAAGAAAGAAGCAGACCTGGTGATCATAACCAGTAAAGAAGAACAGGTGAGAGAGGGGTGGGATGAGTTTGTGTGTGTGGTGGGGTGGACAAAATATTGTTTTTTCATCTGCATATTCTAATACTGTGATTCCAGCAATTCCTAATCACCAATACTGCCAGCGACAGAGTTTGGATTGGTCTGATTGACAGTGACACAGAGGGAGTCTGGAAATGGGTGGATGGCTCAGCACTGACCTACAAGTAAGAAACTGAGATTTTTCCCATAATCTACTGTGGCTTAAATTGGGGGAACATTACACCACTGTAAAGGACCCTCTGGCCAAAATGAAAAATGTGACCTTGGTTACATCTGTTGCCCACAGCTGGTCTAGTGATAAAAAAAAAAAAACCATCCATCTTGGGCATGTAACCTACACAGAGCAACCTTAACAAATATTGGCGTGCCAAGCAAACATGAGTTGAAAGTCTTATTGCAGTTATGTAGCACCAGCTATAACCAACAGAACAAAAACAGAGAAGATCAAATCATTGCAGTGTCTACAATTCAGGGTCTACAATTGGCATGCAGTGTGAATTCCATCAAACCCTTGTCTAATGAAGAATAATTTAATGATCAGACACTGATTGCAATTCCCTGGTTTTCAGGTACTGGAATAAAGGAGAACCCAATAACGTGAATGATGAAGACTGTGGAGAGTTGTTTTCTGGTCGTAAGAGATGGAATGATGCACCATGCTCTGATAAAAAAAGGTGGATTTGTGAAAGAAGTGTGAAATGATTGTATGGAGCATTGCGTGGTAGCAGAAAAGCGGTGGTCATGCCTTTCTATACTGAGTTACAACTGCTTTATTTTACATTCTGTTAATTGTTCAGTTACCTTTTATTGAACTGTTGAACTCCCACTTTGTCCCATGTAATGCTAAATGGAAAATATACTATACTTTCTGAAAAAACAACTGCACACCACTGAGTTTGTATTCATTCCTAATATGTGCATGAACTGAATTCATGACACAATATTTTGCTTTCTTGAGTAATGTATGACTTGCTTCATTGCATGCTTCAGTGTTTGTTGTATTTTCTATTTTTCACCAAGCTGAGGGAGAGAGACAGAGACAGAAAGGGAGACCGAGAGAGACAGAGAGAGAGAGAGAGAGTGAGACAGAGAGAGAGAGAGAGAAAAAAGGAGAGGAAGATTATTAAAATTTGTTACAATTTACTAAAACAGAGACCCAGACAATTGGGGCAAGTTGACAAGACAAGTTGGGGGTATACAGTTGTGCTCATAAGCTTAACTACCCTGGCCAACTGTGTACCATACTTTAAAAAAATATATGACTGATCAGGCAAAACACTACTTTTAATGGAATTGAAATTAAACTACAAGGCAACACGGAATAGCACAACCAAGAAAGAAATTAATGCTATGGTCCTTGTTCAAAAGTTTTCCTTCTGTTACTTCTTAACATTGTGCATTAGCCCCTCTATTCTTCTTGGCAAAAAGCCTCCAAGTCTTGTAAAATCTTGGGTTGTTTTACATGAACGGCATATTTGAGGTCTTCCCAAAATTGCTCCAGGATATTGAGGTCAGGAGATGGCCTTTCCAGCAGCTTCACTTTTTTTCTGCTGTAGCCACTGAAGGTTTGACTTAGCCTTGTGTTTTGGATCAGTGCATCCCGTTTGAAGCTTCTGGACTGATGAATGCAAGTTGTCCTCCAGTATTTTCCGGTAACATGCTGCATTCATCTTTCCATCCATTTTCACTAAATTACCGGTAGCATTGCATCTCACACACCCCCAGAACATCCGAGATACACCTCCATGCTTCACAGTAGTGTGCTTTTCCCTTAGCAAAGAGGGAAATTGATTTTATTAAGTATGCTTGAGTATAAGCATAGCAAGTATACAAAGTATAAGTATGTACTTGTACTGTACTAGAAAATATACTAATTTAATACTTCTTCGGACTAAATTGGCACATTTTTAAGTTTATAAAATTATACTTTATATACTTTCTTTAAACTTATTAGTATAAGTCAAGTATACTTCACTATACAATTCTTAAGTACAGAAAATATAGTATAGAAAAAGTAAACTTCAGGTATACTGCCTCAGTTTTAGTATAAAATAAGTATATTTGCAGTACACTTGAATAAACGACTTTTTATTTTTGTTTTTTGTTTTTTTGTTTTTTTGTTGTGGCCTCTTAAAACAGATTTTTTGTGACCACAAATGTAGTGTTACGTGAATGGAGGAAACGACCACAGACAGATAGGCATGCGGACAGATAGGCATACATCTCCCTTCTACAAAAGTATATACTTCTATATGTATACATTTACTAGAACACATCTTTGTAACTCATTATTGAACAAAGTTAATGTATGAATTATCAACATCAATTTAGACATAAACTGTAATGCCTCATAACAGGGAAGAATTTTTTTTTTTTTCAATAATACTAAAGTGAGGAAACATTTTCCTTTAGCTTTTCCAGGTTTCTGCATAACTGGTCAGTATTGTGATTATAAGTCAAATACTTGTCTGGGTTTGACTATACAGCTACCCCTTGTGGTATAGCCATGTTTTTCTTGTTCTGACTGGCCAGAAGGATGCTGAACTGTTTCAGTCTGTAGGCTTGGAGTGGCATTGTGAGGTGGTGTAGGTTGGTGTTCCTCTGGTCTGTTTGGGCTCTCGTTCGTTTCTCGGAGGTGTCGCCTATTGCGTCGGAGCATCTGTCCTTCCTCGGTTTGGATATGGTAACTCCTGTGCATGTTGGCGGGTTGCACTACCTTGGCTGGTTGCCATGAGCCATCCTCGTGGTGGAAACGAATGTGCGTTCCTGCAGCTAAGGGAGGTAGAGTTTTGACAGACCTGTTGTAATACCTTTGCTGTCTGTACTGACATGCATCTCTTCGATTCTGGAGTATGTGCTGAGGGGTGACTTGAGGTTGGAGTCGTGTAGCAGTTATGGGAAGAATTGATCTTAGCCTGCGGCTCATCAATAGTTGGGCTGGGGATTTTAGGTTATCCACAGGCGTGTTCCAGTATTCTAATAATCCAAGATGATAGTCTTTATTATCAGCTTTTGCTTTTCCTAGGATGCGCTTTGCAGTTTGGACAGTTTTCTCTGCTAGTCCGTTGCTTTGGGGGTATCTTGGGCTTGTGGTACGGTGTTCGAAATCCCATTCCGCTGCGAATCTGTGAAATTCGTCTGCACTGTAACAAGGGCCGTTGTTGCTGATGACACGCTCTAGGATGCCGTGGTGCGCAAACACTGCCTTGCGTTTGGTTATGACAGTTGATGTAGTACAGCTGTGGAGCCTTTCCATCTCAAAGTATCGACTATAATAGTCCACTATAATGATATCATTCTGTTCATTCCATGTGAACAGGTCTGTTCCGATTACCTGCCATGGTCTTTCTGGAATTGCGTGTGACAGCAGGGGTTCTTTGGTGTTGGCACTGCGTTGTTCTTGACAAATGCTGCATTGTTCTACTATTGCTTCAATCTGCTGTCCCATTCGTGGCCAGAAAAGAAGATCTCGTGCTCTGTGTTTACATTTCTCCACACCCATATGTTTGAGGCGAGAGGCTTCTTGAGTATTGCCTCGAGAGGCTTGTGGTCCGATTCCACAGTGACTTTTCTACCGTACATGTATTCGTGGAATCGCTTACACCCGAACAGCACAGTGTACAACTCTTTCTCTATTTGGGCATAATTCTGTTCTGTACAGTTTAGTGACTTGGATGCATAGGCAACAGGTTCATTGTGTTGCAGTAGGACTGCGCCTAGGCCACTTTTTGAGGCATCTACTTGCAATGTGAGTTCCATCTGTGGGTCAAAGTAAGTCAATACAGGGTGATTTGTGATCAGTTCTTTGATCTGCTTGAACGCTCTGTCGTGAATAGCGTCCCACATGAACTCACTGTCTTGTTTTAGGAGTTGTCTGAGTGGTGCGTTTGCCTCTGAAAGATGTGGTGTGAATCTGGCTAGGTAATTGACCATGCCAAGAATGGTTTCTAATTCAGGCTTAGACTGTGGTGGCTGCATGTCTTGTATGGCTTTTACTTTTTGTGGGTCGGGTTTAATACCTTCACATGAGAGCCTATGACCGAAGTAGCTAACCTCTTGGACGCCAACACAGCATTTGTCAGGGTTTAGTTTCAGCCCTCTCTGTCTCGTGCGTTGGAGCATGGCTTTGAGGTTGGTATCATGTTCCTCTTTGTTCCTGCCGTATACAAGAATGTCATCGACTATGGCAGCGACACCTTTGAGGCCTTCATACGTTTCGTTCACGCATCTCTGGAATTCATCCTGTGCTGAAATAATCCCAAAGGGCAGTCGGAGGAATCTATACCTGCCAAATGGTGTATTAAATGTGGTTAGCATGGATGATTCTGTGCTCAGTTTAATAACCCAGTAACCTGACCTGGCATCTAGTACACTGAAGTATTGAGCTCCCGTTAAGTTTGTAGTGACCTCTTCCAGTGTGGGGAGTGGATAGTGGGGCCGTTGAATGGCTTTGTTGAGGTCTCTGGGGTCTAGACACACTCGTAGTTTTTGACTTTGGGGTTTTTCAACCACCACTAGCGCGTTAACCCATTCAGTGGGTTCAGTTACTTTGACAATGATGTTGTTGTCTTTCATTCTATCAAGCTCCTCTTTTAATCAGGCTCATAGTGCGATGGGGACTCTGCGTAGAGGGTAGACCACTGGCGTTGCGTGTGGGTTGACCCGGAGTATGCATTCTCCTGCGAATTCTCCAATGCCCTGAAAGACATCTGCATATTCCTTTAATATGTTTTCTGAGTTGTTGTTTATTATTTTTTTCTCCTTACTCACTCCGATTACTAGTTTAATGAGGTTTAAGTCTAAACTAGCACTTAAACCTAAGATAGGTGGAGCTTTGGCCTTAACAATGTGGAACTCTAGCAGTGCTGAGCGACCGTTATGCTCGCATTCTAGCATGCAGGTGCCTCTGATTTCCAACGAGTTGCCTCCATATGCCGTAATGGATTGTGCAAGTGGTGCTATCGGTACTCTGTTGAATAATGCATTGAAGGTGTTATTTGGTATTGCATTGGTTTCTGCACCTGAGTCTATTTTAAATCGGACTGTTTGCTTGCTAGTACCGACTTTGATGTCTGCATATGCCTGTACATTGTTTTTGTTTGTGTTCACAGTTGTGATGGTGTTCATGAACAATTCACATTGCTCCTCTTGATTGTTTTGCACTAAGGAAGGCAAAGCCTCTTTTGAGGCTTTGCTGGAACCGCATTCTTGGTTTTGCACGCTTTTGCGAAGTGGTTGTACTTTTTGCATTTCATGCATTGTTTGCCTCTTGCTGGGCATGCGTCTCTTGGACTGTGTGAGCCTGAACACCTGTTGCATTCTCTGTGAAATGGTTTGTGGTCTTTTGATTTTGTGTATTTGTGAGCATTTGATCTTTTTATTGTATTCACAGCATCAATTTTGGGTGGGTCTTTTGATCCAGTCATCTCTTTTAGCTGTATCTGTGCTAGCTCATGGGAGCGGGCGATATCTATTGCCTTGTCTAATGTCAGTTCTGCCCCCTGGCTTAACAGCTTCTCACGGACGCGGGGGGGAGTTCGTGGCGAACACAATGCGGTCCCTGACCATTTCGTCACTATTGGGGTAGCCGCAATCCTTAACAAGTAGCTTCAACTCAGTGATGAAATGTTCAAATGTCTCGCCGTCTGCCTGTATTTTCTCATGGAAGCGGTATCTGGCATATATCGGGTTGGACTTGGGAGTAATGTAAGCTGCATACTTATCGTAGTATGTTTGTAGCTTCTTAGTTTCATCTTCGGAGAGTGACCAGGTGTTGTATATGTCCAGTCCTTTCTCACCGATCCACAAGAGGAGGTAGCTGCACTTCTCTTGCTCGCGTTTCTCTCGCAGTGGGCCAGAAAACATTAGCTCCGTTTGCTGCTTGAAATGCCGCCACGCTTCGGGCAAGTTGATCGAAGCCCAATCCATCCGCGGTGCCTGGATGCCGTATGTCTCCATCGTCTATGTGGCTTGTGGGTCTTCAGTCTATTACTCTGACACCATGTTGTGTTTGCCCTTTGGCAGCTGAAGCACTTATTTAAATAAAGGGGAGAGACAACTCACTGCGACCACATTTTAATCCATGTTGGTTAACCCTTTTATTGTCCTTCTACACACGCCCCAATACCGGCATATTCTCGCGATACTGATGACGTCACCTAGAATGGTATGCTTGGTGTAACTTAGACACTAATAACATCAGGATGTTACAGGACTTAGTATCGATCAGGTCTCTTCTTATGTTCAATATATTGTCCAGTCTGTTACATGTCTCTGACCATCATCTTCTGTCTTTCAAATTTCCTCTCCAGGCCTCTTCGTCTCATCTCCCACGTATGCCTACGACTACCTGCAGAAATCTTTCCTCTCTATCTCTGCCCACTCTCTCCTCTGCTGTTCTATCTTCCTTATCTCTCCCTAACTCCACTACCCCCTGTCCATCTTCAGTTGAATCGGTGACCAATAACCTTCTCTCATCTCTCCACAGCTCAATTAATCTACTCTGCCCCTTGTCTTCCAGACAGAGGCGTGCCTCTCTCCCAGCTCCATGGCTATCTGAGGTCCTGAGATGTAACAGAAGGGAGCTGAGAGCAGCTGAAAGAAGATGGTGGAAAATGCTTCATGATTGTGATCTTATCACTTACCAAATTTATCCAAATTTGCCACTGATTACCACTGACTGCCACATTTTCGTCTCTACTTAAGTCATCAACTCTCCCTGTTCTTTCAGCTCTCTCACCTGAAGACTTTGCTGTGTTCTTTGATGCAAAGATTGAGGACATTAGCAGATCCTTTCCACCAGTTAATTGGCTTCTCACCTCTCTCTCTTGAGGATGTGGCATCGCTTCTGATGTTCAAGAAACCATCCACATCTCCGCTCGACCCTGTCCCGTCAAGTATGCTCCAAATGATGTCTTCTTATCCCGCATATCGCGTACATCATCAATGGCTCCCTAACAACTGGCCATGTCCCATCTGCTTTCAAGTCTGCGGTGGTCATACCGATTCTGAAGAAACCCACGCTGGACTCTTCAGATATCAACAACTACAGACCAGTATCTCTTCTCTTCTTCCTTTCGAAAGTCCTGGATCGGGCAGCTTATAACCAACTTAACATCTTTCTTTCTCAAAACAAATCTTCCTCACCAGTCCGGGTTCAAGGCTGCGCACTTTACTGAAACGGCACTCCTATCCATCTCTGAAGAGCTTCATGCAGCTAGATCAGCCAACCTGTCTTCTGCTTTGATTCTTCTTGACCTTTCTGCAGCCTTTGAGATGGTTAATCATTAGATCCTCTTGGCTACTCTTTCCAGCCTTGGGATATCGGGCACAGCCTGGCAATGGTTTGAATCCTACCTTGATGACCGAATTACCAGGTAGCATGGCAAGGCTCCCAGTCTGCCCCACGAAAATTGTCCACTGGTGTACCTCAGGGCTTGGTCCTTTGACCACTCTTTTTTCTCTATATACTGGTTCTCTTGGGGATGTAATAGCCTCACACATTTTTTCCTACCACTTTTATGCAGAAGACACTCAACTAATCCTCTCTTTCCCCTCCAGTGATGATCAGGTCTCGACCCGCATCTCAGACTGCCTGGCTGACATTTCCTCTTGGATGGCAGCCCACCACCTTAAGCTGAATCCCAGCAAGACTGAGCTGCTTTTCATTAAAGGGGTTCCATCACCAAGCCACAGCCTCACCGTTTCTTTTGAGAACTCTGTTATCATCCCCTCAAAGAAGATAAGAAATCTTAGTGTCATGTTGAATGACAAACTTTCATTCCTGTCGCACATTGACCACCTCTCCAGGACATGCAGATACCTTCTGTACAATATCAGAAGAATCCGACCCTTTCTCACCACGAAAGCCACAGAGTTACTCGTCCAGTCTCTGATCATCTCTAAGCTGGACTACTGCAGCTCACTTCTGGCTGGACTGCCAATTAAGGTAACGAGACCATTTAGCTTCAGATGCAGCTGCGAGGTTAATCTTCAATCTTTCTAAATTCTCACACATTATGCCTCTACTACAGAACCTTCACTGGCTCCCTGTGGCCGCTCGCATTAAGTTCAAAATCTTAACACTTGCTTTCAAGGCTAAGAATGGGCTCCTTACTTGTCTGCACTGATCAAGCAGCGTGTCACTTCTCGTCCTCTCTCGTCCTCCTGTGCATTAAGCACAGCTCGTCTTGAACCTCCGTTGCTCAAAAGAAGAGGAAGACCTGCAACTAGACTCTTTTCTGTCTTGGCCCCCCCAGTGGTGGAATGAACTCCCGCTTGCAATCAGATCTGCCTTTGCTGTCTAAGCATCGTCTGAAGACCCACCTCTTTAAGGAGCATCTTGGCGACTAACCAGTCCTCCCACGCATCTCTTATATATCTTTTCCTATACATTTACAAATCCATCAGCCACTTACCCTTTTAACTGTTTTACTGTTTTTACTTATTTTGACTTGCTTTTTCTCTTTGACAGGGTTTGTTATGGTGTGCAACTTAGCCAGCTTGGTTAAATAGCTGTTGTTGATTTTTAGGTATAGCTTTACAGGTTTACAGAACAGTTGTGGATTACTTTAAGCACTGATGTACGTTGCTCTGGATAAGAGCGTCTGCTAAATGCCGTAAATGTAAACAAGTAGGAACACAGAGGGGGTGTGAATATGGGTGGGTGGCACATCACTGACAACTGCATAACAGATCACTAAACTCAGTTCACTTGACTTAGTTCATAGTTCTACACCTAGATCAAATTTTACAGTGTTAGACACTGCTTTTAGATACAATGTTTAAATATTGATTAAGCAGGAACAAAACCTGGCATCTGCTCAGAACAGTGTTCTCCAAAGCATTGCTTACATGTTTGGTATAGTATTCTTGCCTCTGCCACAAACAGGAATGCCATTTAAATAGAGTTTTCACACCATGGTTCCTTCCTGAAACTAAGTCATTTTAGAAAGCAGAGCTGATGCACTAATCCTGTTTCAGTGAGAAACAATAATTCATTCAGTTTTAAAGTATTTTCTAGATTAGAGATGTCTCAGAGTGCTTATGATGATGTGATGAGCACTGAAGATCTGAACAGAGGAGACAGAATGGAGATGGGTGAACATATCTATGCAAATCCAGATACTGTTAGAGTCAATAATCGTGACATAGAGATGGAGAAGACCAACACCAAGAGGAACCTACAAATACAACATCCAGGTAACAACATTCCTTTAGCACACATAGATATTGTTCTTATTTCAAGAGCAGTGCTTCACTGCTCCTGTGCAAGTCAAGTCATTCTTGGCAGTGATGTGGTGGTTTTATTTAGCATATATGACTAGTATTTCTTTTTATGCAATGATTATGTTGGATTTCCAGAGATAGTCTTGCGAGTTTCCAGTTTTCTTATATTGTTTTAGACAGTAAAACAGGAAGTGTTTAGATATTGTTTTTAGATTCAGAAATTTTCTACAGCTGGGTGGGCTTAACACATGTGTTGGACCTAACATTGGTTATTAGACTAAAAAGATGCACGACCAAATGCTGTATTTTAGTTTGCAAATTTTTCAGAATATTAAGCAAATAATTTATAATTATGCATTATCTTTGAGGAAATGTCATAAAAGGTAAAAAGTCTTTTCACGTCAGAAAAAAAAAACGTGGGCCAGAGTACATTTATGGAATGAACAGATGGATCAACTAGTATAGTAGCAACCATATATTGTCTGTTACCATCAGTATAAAAAAGTGCAGTTATAAAAACATTTTAATTATAAGGGACAAGGACAGGTTGGAAGTTTAAAAATGAAACAAAGCTGATTGATATAGGCCTTTAGACAATTAATACTGAGTACTTTTCCACTTGATACTATATTATTTAGCCTTGCTCATCATGAACATTTACTTTATTCAATATCAACTTTATTAACTTATTTTTCATTTCACCACTCTCACTCATCGTGATGAAATGTGTGTAATTCTGCATTGAGACAAAGTAACGTATTAATGACCTCAGCATCTTAATTTTCAGTTCTGTGATTCATTAAACAGGACGATATTGTATGATATACTGAATAAGTTTGGGAGAAAATGAACAGGTTTCATTTGTTTCCTTTGTAATCACCATAGTGAAATCCTGTATCTACTGTACAATGATTCATTTGCTTTTTAAGCTTCAAGACAGAACACTGCAGGGGTCAGATGTTACAGACTGGCTGCAGTGTGTCTGGGGCTGCTGTGTGTTCTCCTGCTGTCTGCCA
>JBBJLR010130937.1:0-17571 GCA_037577145.1 Brachypetersius gabonensis | reverse complement strand
CCCCCCCCCCCCCCCCCCCCCCCCCCCCCCCCCCCCCCCCCCCCCCCCCCCCCCCCCCCCCCCCCCCCCCCACCCTCATTATAGTCATTTTTGCTGAAGTAAAGCCTCAGATCGCCCCCTGCTGTTTAGGGTGTACAAATGTAGGATAACAATTAATTATAGGTTATAAACATTACAGGTTGCGCACCACAGGATTCCGCATGTGTTTCGAATTCAGTTATATCTGACACGGTTTTAAAAATAATTAAAAATCGTTTACTGTCAGAAAAAAAGTGTTTCCTGACAGGATTCACTGACAGAAAAAAAAGTTTTTATCCTGAATGGGCTTCAAATACTGTCGCGCGGATGACGTGAGCACAGCACGTCCCAAGAGGAGGCGCCAGCATGGAGTCATGGGACTTGTAGTTGTTCATCTGCACTTTAGTCACGTCAAGTAATGCCAGAAAGGAGTTTACTGTAATTTCAATCATACCCACAGTTAACAGTGAAATGAAATAACTATCCTACAGGACCATGGTGCAACACATAGAACAGAAACAGAAACATCACGAAACTTCACAAGTGCAGAAAAAATACAATAACCGTTCAAATTCAGATGTATTTGTGTAGCACATTAACATTCACAAAATAAAATACAGAAAGGAATAAAACAATACATAGATAATCGATACAAAAACTGCAAAAGTTTAAAATTAGGCAGAGGAGAATAATTCAGAGTTTTCGCAGCTTTTTAAGCTACACTAGCTGAAAAATGTAAGGGTTAAGGGGGTTATGTGGGTGTACGGCCCGTAGAGGTCAGCCTCTTTTCAGTTATTCAGTGGTGGGACTTTGTGAAATAGGAGACGCCTGTGTTTAATTTAAGTGTAAGCACTGGTGTTTTGGTGATTTGTGGAAAGTGCATGGTGTGGGGTTTATATGCCAGTCAATTCCCAGCTTATGTGCGGGAACACTTACACGCTTACCTGGGTGAATGTGAAGAGAGAGGAGTGTCTTGCAGCTGAGTGTGATAGGAACCATATCACCCTTGTGCTCTCTGGTGGAAAAGAGGTGTTCCTACTAATCCAGAAACTGTATGGTCCTATGTGTCCTTCATTATCTGTGTACGTCCTACAGACCAGCCGGAGGCAAGCCAGGGAGAGACTGGGGGTAGAGTGTAAGACGCAAGGGAAGCCACAGAGATGCTGAGAGTGAGACGGGACTTGTGAGTAAGGCTGAAGGCCTGAGAGTGGAACAGCCCGGAGGAAGGTCCTTCTTCAGAGCAGGGGCTGCGAGAGTTGGACTGTCCCGTGCAGCGCGTGGCTGTTTTGGGTTATTTGAAATAAAAGCTTCCCAAGTTTATTTCATTAACTCTCGAATTGTGTGTGCGTCCTTTCACCCAGGCCGCCATGACACAAAACAGTATGTTGTGCTGCTATTACATATGAATGCATTCTATACAATATGCACATGCATAAATACAAACTCAATTTAGTATCTACTAACGTTCATAGAGCCGGTTTGTATGCATGGTAGCAAAAGTTTAAACTTTCACTACTTTTTTGGCACATGACTGTACAATAGCAGTACAACAGTGCATTAAACTACAGGACAAACAACATCCAGTGCAGCCAAAAGGAGTAGTAACAGCACTAGTGTGAGTGAATACAGGATTAAAACACACTGTATTCTAACAGCAGACCCAGAGCTTCAGTTTGGATGTGTAGTAGTAAAAGTTTTAATCAGGTAATAGTTTATACTAGAGGGAGACACGGGAGTGAATTTTCAATCCTCTCCCGTCCCACTCCCACAAAACAAAATTCTGTCCCGTCCCAATCCCAGAAGAATGGCTCCCATTTCCTCGCACTCCCGTGTTTTGTTTTGAAATCTGTCAGTTACAGTAAAAAAAAAAAATAGAGCCATCACGTCTGTAATTTTTGACTTTACAGTGACTGGCACCTTATGTTTTAACTATGAAGGAAGAATTTGGTTGCCTCGAGAGGGTTGCTTTGTATGTGTGATGCTAAGTAGTACTTAATCAGTTGTGTACAAGTCTTGCAGCTGGCATATTGCGTTTTCACGCCATCATTCTCAACGCGTAATTTTTTTTTAGCTATTTCAGACCGCCCAGAAATATCTGTGAGCACAACTGACGTATTATTGTCAGACAGTAGTCGTTGCAGCGTAGCTTTCACGTCTGCATCAATTTTCGTTATGATTTTTGTGGTAAAGGCCACACTTCCTAGACTGTATTAGTAGCTGCAGGAGGACAGCACTCGCCGTGGGACGTCAGTCACAAGTCAGGATAGACAAGATTTATTTGAGTGTGTTTACTTCACTGTCTGCACATTCACATTTAGGCCAGTATGCATGTAAGCATGTATGCAAATATGGTTCTGTAACAACAATAAAGAATAATTACAGCTACTTCTACTATTGACAGTTTCATGAATTAACAAACAGTTTAAACTAGCTTTAACAAACATCATTTAACTAGTATATCAGTACAATATAACACAACGATATCTTTACTTACAATCATTAGTGACTCACACGTGCAAACATGAACAGGCACAATACTGAGCACTAAATTATACTCTATAGTCAGTATAAACTTCAAGGCATGCTACTCCCCTCTCTCTGCCTTTCTCCACTCTGCGCTCTCACTCACACCACTTGCACAGCAAGTGGGACAGGAGGCTTTCTTACAATTTTCTCTCTTAAAGGGACAGGAGGCTTTCTTACAATTTTCGTGTCTAAAAAGTGCGTGAAGAAGCTCCTAACATTACTCTTACATTATTCACTTAACCGGTGTCAGAATACCTACACCAAAGCAAACAGGAGGAGAGCATAACGAGATAGGACAACTAGTATTGAGTTCAAAATTAGTTTATTTATTTAAAAGGTATATTTCTGTATAAAGTTATAGTGTTATTACGATTCCTGGTCCCGCCCACTTCCGCTTACATTTGTTCCAGTCCCGTTCCAATCACGATTCCCGAAAAAATGTCAGCCTCTAGTTTATACACGGTGAAACACAGCAGGTTAAAATATTTCCGAGGCACATGTCAAACATTCTGTGCTTCAGACTAAATCTTACACACAGCAATGTCAGTATTACACTGTTATTTATTACAATAATATTCTTGTAATTGCTGTTTTGTATAGTTTATTGTGTATTTTATTTATATGTTATTCCTCTTGATAAATTAAGTTCTTTCTTATCTTATCTTATCTTATCTTATCTTAACAGTAAGTCCAGCAGGAACTCTTAAGTGGGAAGGAACCTGGCAAATAATCAAAAAGTGTTTTGTTCATAAGGAACTTAATTCAAGAAACCCATGCACCACAAAACTTTCCCCTGCAGTCTTCACCTACATAAGTTTCATTTTGATATAAAATCACAAAGAGTCCCTTTGTTCTCCTACTGTTTACTGTCTGCAAAGCTGTAAAGCTTCTAATCCTGCGTGGAAAATCCTGCTCAAACAAGCCCAGAATTACCTTCAGTAAACCTTTTTATTTATTTAAACCTTTTTATTTATAACTATCCTATTTAGTTTTCAGGTTTTCTTTGATTCTTTGCTTCATGCTCTCCATGACAAAAGCATTCTTTCTTCTTGATAAGGTTAAGAAGTTGAAAATGATCAAATGAAAATGAAAATAATCTGTATTTTTCAGATGTTATAAAACATTGTGAAATATTAGTAATTGTGTAAATGTTATGTTTATTATTGTTGTTGTTATTACTAGTATTATTGTTGTTATTGTTATTATTTTGGTTGTTATTATCATTATTTATGCTAATAATAAATGAAATAACTGAACTAAATTAATACGAAAACAACATGTTTCAATTATAATAATAAAAAAATAATAAAAAAAGTTATTATTTGTTGTTATTATTTTATAATTAATAACAATGATAATGTTTATCGTTACAAACAATAGAAATATATACGTATAATATATTAAATATGTATTATTATTATTTAAGAAAAATAAAGAGAGAAAAGAAGGTAAGAAAAAAAGAGAAAGAAAGAAAAAAAGTAGGACTTTTACTTTGTCTGTAGCAGCAGGGCGGCTCTGTAGAGTTTTTTATGACGTTGAAAGTGTGAGGCAGTGATGATTGCGTGTGTCGTGTTGGGCTGAGAGATGAGTGCAGCTCTGCTCACTGCTCTGGGTCTCCTTACCAAACCAATTCGAGGTAGGTACATTTATAACTCCAGTTTTTCCTCACAGATTTGCACATGGGGAAAACGACGTTTTGATCATGTCTGTTATCGTTACTGTTACATCATGAAATTAAACCATATTACTTTATGGGTAATCTGGACTTTCTAACTGCGTTTAAACCACTACCATTATGGGTATTACTTTGTGCAGTTAGTGTGTATTATCTTGCAGTGGTGTGCAGTAGTCTACCATTGTTCTTATTGGGTGCTAAAACACTTATTATGTGGTCTTACCATGTGCAGTATCATGTGAAGGGGGCTAAATTGGTCCTGAATCATTTCATTATGTGCAATACACACTTACTATGTGAGCATTACTACCTAGGTCAACAATGCCTGTATTACTTATAATTATTATTGATCTATATTACAAACATATTTGTAATATATTTGTACACTATATTATAATGTATTCCTACTCCCCTTTTGTGTTATTAGTAATCCACTTAACTGTAAATTATTTAACTATAGTATTGCTGCCCAGCGTTTGTGTATATATCATAGTGTATTTCATGTTGAGGTTTTTCTACAGATTTTGTATTGTATTTATTTAGACTTTATATTTTACATTGTTTTTGTTTCCATGTGTCTGTCATCATAAGATAAGCAAGTTTTCTGATTCTGATTGTGACTAATGTTTTGTATATGGGCTGGTTTGAGTCATACACAGCTAAGGTAACAAGAAATGACAGTAAGATTTAACCAGAAGTAGTAAAACAGTAAAAAGTACTGTTGTATGTTATAGTTCGTTGAAGCATGTTGCTCAGTTACCAAGATCAAACCATAACACTGGTCTGTTCCGATACCTTTCAAAAGTTAATGTAAGTTTAAGTTACTTTAATACCAGGGGTCAGCTTTTTTGTGAACTGTGTGTTTCTCTTGTTTGCTTGTTCCAGAGACCCATCTGAATGATGCACAAACAACACAAGATGAGGCACTTCTTTGTGCTCTCCAGAGGAATCAGACAGAACTGAGGGAGCGCCTGTTGGCTGGCGGAGAGCTGGATGAAGCCCGCTGGTTGCTGGAGGAGGTCAGGAGGGAGGTGGGCTGGTTCTGCTCTGACACAGAGGACCAAACCTGGAGCTTTGTGCAGGAATGCCTCCTGCTGCTGCTCTGCTTGGCACGCCACCTCACCAGTCTCCTGGAAACCTTTAACAATGATGCATGTCGTGCAGCTCCAAACTCCCGCACCCCAGAGGCAGCCCCACCCTTACCTCCAGATGTCCTCAGTGTGGCTCAGCAGAAAACGCTGGGCACTGTCCTGCAGTTCCTTGTCACCCTGGGCATTTGCCCGTATCTGGCCCCGGGTGTAGGGTTGGGCCTGACTCGGCGGTCTGCATTCGGAGCTGCTGTAGAGAGCGCAGTGCGTCGTGAGGAGGCTCCACCGTGTGAACGCCGTCTACTAGTCACCACTACTGTTCTAATGGAAGTGGCCTCATTGTCATCTCTGGCTACCTTGATCTTTACTCGCCACCTTGGTGATCTGATGGCAGCGCTGTGCCAGTTAGGCTTCCGACCCCATCGCCTCGAGGCTGCAGAGAGCAGTAAGGTATCAGAGTCTAATGTTAAAGCTGTGTTTTGCAGTTTGTGATTCCAGATGTCAGTCACACAAGACATTTGGTGTCTGAATAATATTTACTTTATTCTACTACAAGTCTAATCTAGAGAATTAAGACATTAAAAATAGAGTAAGTATGAGTGATGCAGCAAAAATGCATTCATTTGGAGCAGACAAAAAAAATGGTGCTACATATTAAAAATACTATTAAAACTATGAATGTAATGTTTTTATTTTAATATTTAGCAAACTGCACTTCACTAAATCCAGTTAAACAGGCCTTTTTATGGACTTTTTGTCATGAAATATGCAGTTTG
Organism: Brachypetersius gabonensis; assembly: GCA_037577145.1. Lineage (NCBI taxonomy): Eukaryota > Metazoa > Chordata > Actinopteri > Characiformes > Alestidae > Brachypetersius > Brachypetersius gabonensis. The sequence goes on along the minus strand of JBBJLR010130937.1, from coordinate 11,488 downwards.
TTAGTGCTGATGGTGTCCACAATATACTTAGAACAACATGGTGTGATGTAATTCATGATTATAACGGTACAAATCATCACGTTACCTGCTTACATTACATAATGCATAACATGTTCCAAATGCTACAGTTTTAAACCACAGAGGCAAGTCTGTTTGAGATTACTTCCCAACCTCATGCAGTTTAATGTGAGTGATCTTAGACAGCAGATTGCACAGTGCTAATAGGTGAGGTACATTTTTCACTTAACTCTTACTTTTAAGTGAGACATAATTGTGGCTGTTTAATAAGAATTACTGCAGTGAAGCAGCTGAATCTTAAAGTGCCTGCATACTTAGAACTGAAAAAAAAGATTCAGACATAGTTTGTGTATGTTCTGTGTCTCCAACACAGGTGCTTACTGTTGAAGAGCGTAAGGACTGTAAGCAAGCACTGCAGAGTCTTCTGCGAAGAGTTTATCAACCTATTGTTGTCAAGGAGCTGCTTGTCCTGCAAGGGGGGCCTAAGGTGTGCACTTTTCTACCTTTTCTGTCTCTACTGTTTGTTGTAGGGTCATCTGATCATTCAAGTGTAACGGTGGCGCGATGGCCATATGCTTTTCTAAATGTGTACCATGAGTATTGTCAATGCTGAATGCAATTTTTAAGTGTGAATATGAGTAAATAAAGATTGAGACTAATCATACAGACCCTGTAAACAAAAACATAACGTTAGTAGTAACTGCATAGTAACAAACCCAAATCAGAAAAGGTTGGCACAGTATTGAAAATGCAAATAAAATAAAGTATTGATTTCTAAATTTACTTTGACTTGTAGTTCATTGCAGACAATATGAACACAAAATATTTCATGTTTTGTCTGGTGAACTTCATTTCGTTTGTAAATATACATCCTTTCCTGTCATTCAGACCTGCAACACATTCCAAAAAAGGTTGAGACAGGAGCAATTTAGGGCTAGTAATGAGGTAAATTGGTTAAATAATGATGTGATTTGAAACAGGTGATTGTAATTAGGATTTGGTACAAAAGCAGCATCCAAGAAAGGTCCAGTCCTTTAGGAGGAAAGATGGGCTGAAGATTGCCAGTTTGCCAACAAATTCGTGAGAAGATGATTGAAATATTTAAAAACAAGGTTCCTCAAAGAAAGATAGGAAGAAGTTTAAATATTTCACCTTCAATTGTGCATAACGTAATTAAAAGATTCAAGGAATCTGGAGGAATTTCGGTGCGTAAAGGACAAGGGGCAAGCCCAAGCTGAACAACCGTGATCGCGATCCCTCAGGTGGCACTGCATCAAGAATCGTTATTCATCTGAGCGATATCACCACATGGGCTCAGAACTACTTTGGCAAACCTTTGTCAAGTACCACAATACGTAGTTACATCCACAAATGTCTGTTAAAACTGTGCTGTGCCAAAAGGAAGCCCATGAATACTTCAACAAAGCAAAACCACATTCTGCACACATTACACAGTCCTGGCTGCAGAGGAAGAGGGTACGGATACTTGACTAGCCTGCCTGCAATACCGACCTGTCTCCAATAGAGACCCCGTACTGTTGCCCACCTTAAGACTTGTTTGCAGGAAGAATGGGAAATAAATTACACCTGAAACACTTCATTACTTGGTGTTTTCAGTCCATAAATGTCTTTTAAATATTGTGAAAAGAAATGGCAACATTACAATATGGTAAATGCTTTACTGTTCCAGCTTTTTTGATATGTGATGCAAGAACCAAAATTGGAATTTGTGTTTATTTTGGGAAAAAAACAATAATAAAATTAATGAGGAACACATTAAATAATTTGCTGTTGTATTGTTTTCAATGTTGTATAGGTCACTTTTAACAAAGTACTGTTTTCAGCTTGATTTTAATTTAACATACCGTTCCAACTTTTTCTGATTTGGGGTTGTAGTTGACTGGATGTTGTGTCACTGTACTATTATCTTGTATTACTCGTTTATTTTTGCTAATTGCGGATCTTGAACGGGGTGATTTAAGGCTGGTGTATTCCAATTTATTCCCTAACCTCAGAACAACAAAACGTTGTTTAATGTCAGTTTAAATTATATGTTGATATTTTTTGACATAGAAAACAACCTTACACTAGTGTGTCTATCAAGGTGGCTGCAGGCTCGAGTGCTGGTACTGGTGGAAAGGGAGGCAAATCCCTTACTCAGGCCCCCCCGTGGCTCAGGCGTCTGTGTGGGCAGATCCTCTCTGAGAGGCTGATGCAGCCGCATGGGGTCCAGGCTGTGGTCAGGGCTATTCTAGAAGGGACTGGAGGTAAGACTGCATGCAGAATGCAGATCTTGATTTGGCCAAATTAAGAAATTGGTGCAGATCAAGGACGTCCTTTATGACTTTGTGTCCCTTCAATGTTCTGCTTTGCTTGTCTTCTAATGTTTTGGCCACTAGGTGGAGATGCAGACTGGCGAAAATGTGACGCTGTTGCGAAAATACTGACAACTTGTCCACAACAGTCGCTTTCTGCTGAGAGCTACTACAGTCAAGTGTGCCCACAGGTAAAGGCAGATTCAGTGCAGAAGCAACCAAAGCCAATTTTTTATGCACAACTCGTAGTCAGTGTTAGTTGCGGAGTGGAGGAAAAAATAAAAACCAATACACACATACATACATACACAGTGGCCGGAACAGTCATAAGTTCAATATGTTTCATATCACTCTTGATGCAGGGATATGGCTACAAAATAGAACAGAAAAACAAAGACAAATAATAGAATAATTTGACAAATATACGCAAAGGTTACCAATATAAATGTAATAATATATACAAACTATGGAGTTTAAATATTACGTATTTACACTGAAGAATAAAATGAATATATGCAAATTGTCATTGTGCATATAATAAATGGTCATGTGCTTTATAGTTTAAAAAGGTACAGAAGGTTATTTTTAGTCACCCTAAAGGGTGAATTTTTAGTCAAATTTGCTGGTATCTTTTGGCCATCTTGATCATTCCCATCTTTAGGTGCTGGAGCTTCTGCATCTCAAGGACAAAGTCACTGCGCTGCAGTTCCAGCGAGTGGTCACCTCAGTTTCACTCACAATGGTGCAGGATCAACCTGAGTTCGCCCAGCGCTTCCTGCTGTCTCCTCTTCTCTCACCACTACAACGCTGTTCAGCAGTCCCAGGTCTGAGAGAGTGTGTGTGTGCGCGCGCGCGAGTGTGTGTGCGTGCGCGAGAGTGTGTGTGCGCGAGTGAAAGTGTGTGCGTGAGAGTGAAAGTGTGTGCGAGATTGTGTGCGTGCGAGAGTGTGAGGAAGACTGCAGTTTTGCTTGACCAGCTCTTAGTAGCGTGACTGATTGACTATAGATCTCTCTGCCTTCAAAGTGTCCAGTGAGGCCTGCAGTAGCTTGATTGATAGGGCTGTGTCATCAAGTTTGAGTTTGGTAAACCTACTGGACTCATCTTCTCAATCCTGAGTGTAACTGAGCCGTGGTGGCTATCATGGCTCAGTTAAATATTCCTTCACATTTAGAGGCAGCCTGTGTTGCAGGAGGGGAAGAATCTGAGGATGCAGTGCCTGAGTGGGAACTGACCCGCTGTGTGGAGGATGTGTATAAAGTAAGAGAATGAAGCACAATAAATAAGTGACATACCTTTTTAAATATAGCTTCCACATGAAATACATTTTTAAAATGTAGCTTCCAAGTTATATGTACAGTAGTATATACCTTTCTATATTTCCACTGGTTTTCCTTAAGTTGGCATCCAAAAGGCATCTGAGAAATGGATATGTAGTCATTTATATGGCAGTAAATCCTGTCAAATGGCTCACCCCTATTTTCTCTATGTATCTTCTATAGTGGTCTACTGGTCTAACACACTTACAGCCAAGATAAATATTTTTAAACAAAGACTTTGTCACAGTACTGTATGTGATGAGGGGTCTTCTAATGTGCCGAGTAATTCTATAAATGATGTAAAATGGCAACGGTGCAAAGATTTGATAAATATTCTAGAAATTTGTGTTATTGCATTCCAACAAATCTTTATAAAGGCTTGTGATGTCTCAAGGTTTTTTAAAAAAGTTTTAATTATGAAATATCTAAAAAATATATTTTTGACTACTAGCAAGATCATGCCTAAACCTAATACAGTGTACCAATTAAACAAATCCAGTTTCTGCCAACAGTAGTACTGGACAGGAGCTGCAGTTTTATGCTTTTATTAATGGTATTTATTTCACTCCCAACAGATCTATGTGGTGGGTAACAGACCATCAGGAAAGCTGCTGAGCACTCTAGGAGATGTCGTTCCTACCATCTTTAGCCTGTTTTGTTTCACAAAACAAAATGTCTCTCACCTGCGGTAAGTATAATGATAATTAAAAATCATGTTACTACTGAAATATTATCATAAAGAAATGTTTTTACAGAATACTCAAATCCACCCAGTTTTTACCTCTAACCAAAATATAGTTGATCGATCAGTTTGTTTTTTTAGTTTTGCACTAGAGCCGTCTATTCCATCAGCCTTAGAGATCATGCAGCACTAAAGTAAAGAAACGAACACCACTGTGTTTGGGACGAGGGGAATTTTGAAATATTCCTTCAGTTTTATGTGTGTTATCATGCTCCTCAGCACCCCTTGTCAAGAGATTCTGCTGTGGTACCTTTCCCATGCTGAGCCCTCTCCAGCACTCTCCCTGCTCAGAAGGCTGTGTGTCATGCAGGCGGATAGAGTCGAAGTCACACCTGGCTACCAGTTCTCACCTGGCTGTGAGGGCGGGGCCAGGCTCACCAAGCGAGAGCCAATCAGGTAAATGAAATGCGTCATTATCCTGTGACATCATATCAGTAAAGTACATTTAAAAAGTGACTCTCCCTCTCCTGCTGATTTAGTGATGAGGATGATGCTCTGTATGAGAAGGTGTCAGGAGAGCAGTGGAGGATGGAGTGTCTTGTGCAGCTGCTGGCTGAGATGAATGACAGCGACCTGCCTGGAAACTTTTTCCTCCTGCTCCTGCAGGTACTCGCCATCTTTATGTGAAATCCTGGTTGTATAAACAAAAAGTAAAAAAAAAAACCATTAGACTGCAGTTAGTTTTTTCTCTGGCTTGTGTAAACAGAAATCTGATCTTTTCACAGAAGCTTTGAACATCTTTGGTACATGATCCTAGAACATACAGACGTAAAATTAGAGTCCGAGCAAATCCATGAAATGAAAGCTACCATGTAATAATAATTTAAGGGACATGTAACATGATTTTGTTGGACATTTCGAGTTCCATTCACAGCATCTATTTAGCTGAACTTTAGCACCCGTGAGACTGAAATCACGAGTGCTGATCCACGTATAAGTGGGGGGTTACTGTGCTCATTTTCTAAAGTTAGGGAATGAAAGTCCCTTCGATAAAAGTGTCTGCTAAATGTCGTAAATGTAAATCTAGAACTGTCCTATCAAATCTGGATTGAGGCTTGTAATATGAATGCAATCTATTTTGTTATGATTTCACACAAAATAAGATTCATTTCAGGTTTAGTATTGTTTTGAATCTCTCCTTTACTCTAACTACTGAATAGGATCTAACAGGCTTGGCAACAGGGCAGCAGGAGGTGGAGGAGGAAGTTGATACATCAGCTATGACGCTACTTGAACTGGAGCAGCACCTGGTGGGGCGTGCGCATGATCAGGGCGAGAAACTGGCACTCTTGCAGATCCTTTCTGTCATGTGTGAGGGGCTGTCGCATACCATGCTGCTGCGTAATCCCACCCAGGTGTCTGATTTTACTTTTCTACATTACACAAGATACTTTAGACTGATGGTTTAGCAAACAATCATATGTGCACAGTTTTCCCAAATGAATTCATTTGCAGGTAAGTGACAAAGTTATCTCCACAAGTGATGTGTAATGTCTGGGCAGTTCACACTTGTTAGCTGCATTAGAGGAATAAACTTATCACTTGAGGCAGTTTATTATTGTTTCAGTTCTGGTTGGACTATGCCTGTTTCATATTGGAACAGCCACTGAAAAACTTTTAGTAAATCCTTACCTTATTAGGTGCTAGGGGCTTGCTGATAAATTTGTTGAACTTTTAAGCTCCTTGCTAGAAATTCCTTATCTGACTCTGCTTGTCTGTCTCTATCTTTCCTGTATGGCTCTGTTGGGAGTTCTTATTAAGAGAATTTAGGGCACAATGTGTCATACTTTTAAGTTCTCCAAGAATAGCGCACAGGCTCTAACTCTTGGCAAAATGACATTTTGTTTGGAACAATGAAGCTCATACACTCTAATATTTGGAGGACAAACATATGAAGACCTCATAGCCTATTTTTATTCTTTTAATTTTCGTCACATTGCCATTTCAGTTACTTTATTGTTTATGTTGAACTTGCTTCCTCGTTCCTTTATTTGCTGTGTTGCTCTAGGTGGTGGACTTTATAGATTCGATGCTACAGAGGACCTGTGTGGGTGCTGAGCATGGTTCAGAGAATGCAGTGGAGAGTCAGACTCTCAGTATGGGCATGGGCCTGATAGCCACTTTAATATCTGGCGCTGCACAGGTACAAAACATGTCTGTTACAGTCAGCAGCACTTTATACTTCTTTATGTAAAAGCTTATGTAAAAACTATATGGACAAAAAGTACTGGGACAGACGGTTATACCAACCGGCAGTTTAATGACAATGTATTGAAATACATTGACATTTAACTATGGAGACCTCATTGCAACTACAACAGTTTCCACTGTTGTAGTTGCAGTTTCCAGTTTCCACTTAAAAGTCTTTCCACAAGATTTTGGATTTCCTGTGGGAATTTTTTTGTTGCCGTTCATTCTGTAGATCTTGTATGAGGTCAGGCACTGGTGTTGAACAAGAAGGCCTGGGTCACAGTCTCCATTCCAGTTCATCCCAAAGAACTTGACTGACCTTTGCTTTGTGCTCTGGGCACAGTCATGCTGGAATAGAAAAGGGTCTTCCCTAAACACTGTATCTTGAATGTCTTTGTGTACTGAAGCCTGAATTAAATTCAACACAGGTCAACAAAAAACAATTTCATCAGAAACCACAACACACTTTTCTAAACCAGTTTTTCATACTGATTTCAGATCTACTTTCATTTTTTTCACATCAACTTTTTGAATTATGAGTAATATTAGATTTGCAGTAGAATTGCATGTGTTCTTTATTAAACCACAGGCACCAATCAAGTAACTTGTAATATTTTCCGTTCAAAGTCAGATAGGTGCACATTGTGTCAGCCAACACTGTTTCTTCAAAAACGCCTATTATATGAACTAAACACAGATTTGAAATCAGCATGAAAAACACTACAAAACCCACATAAATTTATCTCTAATGATTTTGACCTGTTGACCTGTGTAATTAAGAGGTGTGTCCCAATACTTTTGACCATATAGTACATCTGAGATGAGTGAAATATTGAGTAAATTCATAAACTATTCCTTTAATACAAAAGCTAACAATATTTATGAATTCTTTCAGCTTACTACAGAGGACTACTCCTCTATGTCCAAGCTGTTGTCTCCATTAGAGCGGATCTCCCTGCAGCACCCGGATCCAGTCATCCAGGAGCTGGCTTCAGACCTACGAGCTACAATCGCAACACATGGGGCTTACTGCACAGGCTCTGTGGCTAAAGCTGCCACACAGTATGCCCCTGGTGCTTCCACTTCAACATCAGGACAGTCAAAAAGTCAAATCAACAGTGCAGACTCAACCAGTGCATCCTCAGCAAGAACTCATTCCATTCATGTTGATCCAACACAACTCCGTCACTATTCGCCCACAATCTCCAGTTCTTTAGGTTCACACTCCAGCTCAGAGTCTACTTTCTCAATCCCATATCAGACAGGAGGTCATGTTACAGCTGGGTCATGTGCTGAAATCCGTAGACACGTACCTAGTAATATCACACACACCCAGATCCCTCCAACTTCCACTGCCACTGCAAAAAAAACTTTTGCTGAGTGGCTGCTCGAGGCCTGTGACCCAGACGTGCCCACCAGGGCCATGGCACTGCGAGCCCTCACCCATGCACTGAGAGAGGAAGACAAAGAGGCACTAGAGTCCCAGGACAAGCTGCTAAGGGTGAGTCTGGCTTTTGAGGGTGGGGTTATACGTGAGTTTGGGTTCATTGTAGAGCTCTGTTTAGGCCTATAGTCATTAGTAATCATGATATTGCCCCTCTTACGCAATAATATTGCAGAACCCTATAATATTCAAATGAACCTCTAAATCTGCACTAAATGGTCTGTTTATAACAAAAAAAAAACATTCAGAATTAAGAGTTTCTGTGGGTGACTGATAGAGAAGGCTGAGTTAGATGGAGAAGGATCTGAGGTTTAGCAGTATGTGTGCCAAGGAGTGAGTCACCGGAGGCATTTTTGTGTTACAGCTGTTTTGTGTTATATTTTTTAACATTTCATTGAACTTTACAAGGATGGTCGTATTATAACATGGTTTAATGATAAATTATTATACCCAAATTATAGCTAAGACTCAAAATTTTGTGTAGTGAAGTGGCAGTGTTTGTAACAGATACAGAAGTGCATGCATCTTTACTAAAATGTACTGCAGATATGTGGAAATCTCTCTGGTACTTTAACTGGTCATGAGTAATTTCTGGTCCTGGTCTTTGTGTGGTGCCATATTCACCCCCACAGTCTTTGCTGGTTATTTGGGTGCAGCCCATGTTTAATGTATGAGTTAAGATGTTTGGTGTGCATAAGGCCCCTAAGCCACACCATGGTCCTTAGGGAACTGCTTATGATCCTGTTACTCATTTCATATTCTTTGTAATAGGTTTTCCCCTGGGTACACCCATGCAGACGTTGACAGGGTAGTACTGTAGGGAGCTTCAATTTCCTATTGTTTCTTCAAACATTATTATAATGTTTGCCTACATGAATGTCACCATATTCTTGCATGATTATGGTCATTTTAGAGGGTCAGGAATATTGCAGTGTGGGTCTACCCATGTGACAATATTTATTGTTTAAACATGCACAGATTGAAAAAAAAAAACCTGAATAGTAAGATCTGGTAAGTGAGATTTCTCCCATTTCTTTCCTTGCACAGACCGGTGGATCAGGTCTCTGAACTGTAATTGTGTTCTGCTCAAGCCTCTAGGCCATTGACTAGAATAAGTGTAACCAAATCAGTGGATTTAATTTGCATTCATTATTGAGCTTACCTTGAAGATGTACTGACAACTTAACTTATGCCCTCCCTTTCAGTAATAATCATACAAAGAAATTAATGAGATCTCTGTTCATTTTGTATTTACATTTACATTTATGGCATTCAGCTTACGTTCTTATCCAGAGCAACGTACATCAGTGCACAAGTACAACGCACACAAGTAGTACACATCTGTTCCTCAAACCTGTAAAGTTATACTTACGGTCTTTACTTTTTTTTTTATCTTACAGCTTTTTTTGGAGAACTTGGAGCATGAAGACTCATTTGTGTACCTTTCTGCCATTCAGGGTAAGTTGTCAAATGCAAACATCTGTAATATACTCACAATTAACATACTCTTGGAACCACTGGGCTATAAGTCAAGCAGATGACAGTGGAAACCCATGATCTTCAGGTGTGAAATTTACAGTTTTAGTCTTAAAGAAGGATGTTTAGGACATTATGAACCATCTCATGAGTTGGAACTTTGCGTCAGCTAACAATAAAAGGCTTACGAGACCTGATTCTCTGGCATTGTGAATATTTGAATCTCTGAGATTTATCTGGCAGCTTTAAACCTCATTTTATAAAGCTGAAGGTAATAAAGCTTATTAGGTACATTTGCCTCAGGTCATCAGATGTCATAAAAAGTCACCATCTCGGATTTACAGAATGCTTTCATTAATGTTATCTCACCCAATAAATCAAGTGCAGTTTTTATTTTTACGAGTTTCTGCACTATAGAGGCTTTAAAAAGTGCCGAATAGGCTTTAAAATCATTAAGTTAAAATCTTGAAGGATTGCGGATCAAGGATTGCGAGTAACTTTCTTATCATCTCTGACTGGATAATGTGGGACAGTTCGGCACTCTTTCGACTCCTTCCATCTGTTCTCTACTGCAAATTAGTTCAGTTAACTTCTGTGTGGTGTTGCCAGTACCAGAGAAATCCAGCCTAGAAAGCGTCAACCAGGATAAATCTTGGATAAATCATTGTAGTTTGTCATCAGTGAATATTGTCATGTTTGTCACTCATGTTCATGAGTGACAAATAAAATAATTTTGCTTCTGAATGCTTTCTCAGGATATTTATACTGTATCTATATTGTATATTTTTTTACCCTGAAATCTATTTTAAATGTTTTGTTCAGTCATATTTTAAATATAATTGTTTTGTTTTTACATTACTTTTTTATAGGAGGGTTATATGTAAATATGTTCATGGTAGTGACATCACAACAATCTTTATGAACGATTTTTGCTGCCTAGCTTTCATAAATTCATCATGTGGACTGTGGGGTAAACAGTACATGATGTATATATCCTATAGGATCAAAGCTTGTACTCTGCAAGATCACTACTTTTTGATGATGGTTGCAGAATGGAGCTTTTATTTTAGGGCTATCAGCTAAACTCACTCTCCTGCTGCTTTTGGGCTAATATATATGCACCCTTGCTGTCCTTGAAGAGTCAGTGGGGACCAGCTGGCATCTCTTTCCTCTTTGCTAAAGAAAAGCCACTCACACAATATGCACTTGTGTAGTCGGGAGACCTGTTTTATGCTTATCAGCATATTCCTGAGAGACAATATATGTGACTTTTCCTTAAACAAAGACGACAGGCCTTTTGCTGGGTATTTGAAAGATGGAAAGCCCAAGCTTATTTGAGGTCAGTCTCATTAACTTCGAAGTGAATTGTGACCTGTATTTCTCCTATGTGTGCAGGACTGGTGGTGTTGGCTGACTCGTTCCCTGAGCAGATTCTGCAGAGGCTCTTGGCTGAGTACAAAGCAGGGCCGAATGCAGCTGCCCCCAGTAGGAGGCAATCTCTGGAGACACGCCTCAAAGTGGGGGAGGCACTGATGAGAGCCAGCAGGGCCATGGGTGAGTACTAGGAGTGTATAAATGCAGCAGTACATTAATTTGAAGGTGGTAATTCAACTGATTTCAGTATTTTTTTATAGTCTAGTACAGTGGATATAAAAAGTCTACACACCCCTGTGAAAATGTCAGGTGTCTGTGGTGTAAAAAATGAGACAAAAATAAATAATCTCAGAACTTCCACCTTTAATGTGACCTATAAACTGTACAACTCAATTGAAAAACAAACAGAAATATTCAAGGTAGAGGGAAGAAAACAAAAAATACTAAAATAATGTGCATAAGTGTGCACACCCTTAAACTAATACTTTGTTGAAGCACCTTTTGATTTTATTACAGCACTCAGCACTCATTTTATTACAGTCTTTTTGGGTATGAGTCTATCAGCATGGCACATTTTGACTTGGCAAGATTTGCCCACTCTTCTTTGCAAAAA
>JBBJLR010130910.1:0-17573 GCA_037577145.1 Brachypetersius gabonensis | reverse complement strand
AAAACTTTTATTTCCATTAAAAGACTTGGCATCCTTTTGTTCCTAAGACATTGCCCTGTCGTTATTTGTATAGATATTGAGATCTGATGTATCTAATGTGTTTCTTTAAAGTGTTCCTTTAATTTTTGTGAGCAGTGTATATTAAAAAAAAAAAAAACATCTAATGTTATTTGCTCGTTCAGACTGATGTTGCCGCAGGTTCATAGTACGGAAGTTTAAGGTCCTGCAACCTGGAGTATATAGATCGGGCCTGTCTGACTGATATTCGATGACGGACTATTTAATATCGGATCAGGCACATCTCTAAGAAATAATAAAATACGTTGTACATCTAATTTTTTCCTTGTGTTCCAGATTCAGATTTCTTTATTTTTGTTTACTTTGAAAATCTACAAAATGTGTTCTGTGACCAGGAGCATGCAACCACTCACATATGACCTTGTTCCAAGCCTTCGGAACAAAATATCTTTAAGATTATAAAATATAAACTCAACCAGATGCGTCCATTTTTTATTCTATTCTACACTGTGCCAAAGTGTTAAAAAAGCTGTAATTATATGGGACCAGACAAGGGTGTAAACAGGGTCACTCCTCACGCCCACTGGCCTTTACCCAAAATGCCAAGCTCCAGCACTCCAGTCGCCCACCCAAGGCCTGAGAAAACTGGCGGTCTTTAAGTTCCACGGCTGCTGGAACAAACACGGCTCCTTCTCCTGGGAGACAGAGAGCACAAGACCCTCGGGTACAAACACGCGCTTGCATCCTGGGACCAATTACTCAGCGCCAGCAGGGAGGAGAAGGAGAAAGAAAAAGAAAAGATTTAAAGAGCAGTCCTGTTTAAGAAAGCCACATGTGGCTATTGCAGCCACCTTCACAGACAAATGAATGAACTTTGCCAGCTGACGGCCTGTACGTATTTTTCAGCCACCTGTGGAGTCACTGATCACATGAAACTAACAACACTATTACTCATCGTGTTCATTTACATTTTCTTGAACATTTTTGATTTTTTGTCTATTTATCTAAATGTAGAAACAAATAGCAGAAACATTTGAAGTAGTGTTATAGGCATTTCTGCAAGGATGCTTGTGTATCATACTGTGCAACATTTATTATTTATTTAAAGTGATGACCTAGAACTCTATCATTCCATGTGTACATTTCTGATTGCATAAATACAAAACTATTTAACTAAAAAAAAATCCACCTCACATCTGTGCAGCTGCAGCTTGAACTCAATAGAGCACAAAAACTTTCTATTATGTCAACACTACTAAAATATATTTCTGATGCTTCTATGGTTATTCTGTATTTCTAAAAAAAATATATGCTAGCAAAAATCAAGATCGTTCTCAGACCATTCTGACAAGATTTTATGTGGAAAGGTGTTATCTGCTAATGCTGGTGTTCCAACAATGCAACTGCATCCAGTATCGTAATAAATTCTCCACAGTTCATGGTCATTTTTGCATTGTAATATCGCTGGTTTATAAACGCATTATTATAGCTCTAACTGACAGCCCTATACATGTGTGAAGAAATTTATTCCAAAACGATTGGAATAAAGTCAGACAGAACTTTTGCCGCTTTTCCACTGGTAAAGGAAGCCGAGCCATATCATGTACGAATGTTTTTCCATTTCAAATAATGCAATCCGTAGTCAGCTGCTTGACGGCAGTGCCGAAAGGAGGCTGCAGCTGAGCTGCTTTCTGATTGGTCGAAGTCTAGGCACATGGAAAGAGGCCATAGTTTATTATTGTCCGCGCAACAATGGAATCCGCGCGACTGTGAAGTCTACAAAGTACATTTCAGTATCTTCAGTTTTGGCTGAAGGTAAATTTCAGTGAGAGTTTCTATAACGCTAACAAATTTATGTGACAGCTCTGACAGAAAAACTTTCTGCTGGTTCCACTGCATGTACAACCAGCCTTAAACTGTGGAGAAACCTAAGAAACTCTGTTACCAGACTGTGATACACTGGAAAATCAAAGCGTACTTTTGTTATCTTTTTCATACAAAACTAGCCTTATATGGTGGAGGTAACACTGAAGGGTCACATAAAAAAAGTGAAAAGACTGAAAAATAAAGCACATTACACAAGAACAAAGCAGAGTGCCACTGGACAAAGCAAAGCAATAAACACTGTGTAAAAAACATATACAGCGACAGTTGTACAGCTATGGTGTGGTAAGGAGGGGTTCAGCATGAGTTTTCTCGAAGCATATTGATAGAGGTCCCCATTAAAGACCAGTCTCAATATTTTGTGTTTTGCTTTGTCTTTTCATTCAGTATTATTTCTCTGGTATTCTTTAGAAAGGAAAAGGCAATTTTTACTCTCTGAGCTCCTGTGAGGTAAACTTAGACAAAAAAATGAATAAACAAAAATGTGAAGGGGTGCAGTCTGCATAAAGTGTATAAAAAATATCCATGGTTGTCAGTATTTTTCACATGGTACAATGATTAACTCTTACTGACTTCTTGAAAAAATCACAGTAAACTGTACTTTTCCTTATTGGTCTATTGTGATTCAAGGTCAGGACAGTCATGAGTTCTGGCAATATTCACTGTAAACATCCAGGAGGGGGTGGAGCTGAAAGTGTACTGTTTGTAAAGTCACTTACTTCTTGCTGCACTGAAGACATAAAGTAAACAAGTTGGGAAAAATGACATCAAGGTGCTGAGAAATGAATTGTTTATATTTTTTTGACTAATCAGTAAAATAATCGATAGATGTATTGATAGAAAAATAGTCATCAGTGGCAGCCCTAGACTTCAGTTGTCAAGTTGTCTGTGCTCACTATTTATGTTTCTTAAACTGAGAATTTCACAAAGTTTAAATTCTGGACCTGAGTACCACTACCCTATTTGTAGTGTCTACCCTGCTCTAACACTGCTCAACTCCCGACATGCCACAAAAACAACCTGGTTTCCACAAGATCTCTGAAGGTGTGCTGTGGTAATTCAGCACCAAGACGTTAGCAGCAGCAGCTTAGAGTCACGGGAGGTGGGCTCTGCATGGGTCAAAGTAGTTTGTCCGGCACCTCCACCAGATGCTCTAATTTGTAGGCCAAACTCTTTGTCAAGTTCCTCAACAAAGGGTGGCATGATGCAAGAAGGCATGTACTTCGGCAGCAATGTTTAGGTATATGTATATGTAAGGGTGGCGGTAGCTCAGTGGGTACCAAGAGGTCATGCGTTCGAATCCTACCTTCAGCACCACCACTGGGTTCCTGAGAAAGACCCTTAACCCTAAGTTGCTCCAGGGAGACTGCCCCCTGTAGTTAGGAAATGGAAGTCGCTTTGGATAAAAGTGTCTGCTAAATACCATAAATGTAAATGTATGTGACATGTGTCTAAGGAAGATCCACATTCTCCAGAGCATCACACTGCCTCTACTGGCTTGCCTTCTTCCCAGAGTGCATCCGGATGACATGTCTTTTCCACACATGCTCCCAGCCATCCACATGATATAAAAGAAAACATGATTCATCAGCCCATCGTCTTCCATTACTCAATGGACAAGATCTTGTGCACACATGTCCATTGTAGGCGCTTTCGTTGGTGTACAGGGGTCAGAACGGGCACTCTGTCCGACAACCTTCTATCATAGTCAGTCTGAACTTCTTTGCAGAACTTCTGTGGTTTCAGACTAGAAAAGGCCTTCGCTTCTCATGTGCATCAAGAGCTCTGTGTGCCCAAGACCTGTACCCAGTTCTCAAGTCGCCCTTCCTTAATCCACATTTGGTAGGTAATGACCACTGCTTACCTGCTTTGTTCTTAGTGCAGAAGAAACGCACAGGTATATTGTGAATTAAAAGCTGTGGGTTTCACGCCGCAGCACACACACGCGTGCGCGCACAAACACACACACATGCACAATAACATGCCACTACCATGTCAGTGTCACATCTGTACTGAGAATGATCCACCACTCTTTTCACTGATGGTCATGTGGGGGTCTTTACTATTGAAGAAGGAGGTAAGGGTTGGGGTTTAAAGATTATTCAGAGAAATAATTGGACTTTAATTGTAAACTGTGCATCTACATTGTCATGTGGATAAACTGCACAATGAGTGTAGATACTAAACAGGTGTATCTAGTAAAGTGGTATCTGTGTTTATTCGCATAGCCAGTAGAACCACAGGCAAGTGTGGGTCTTTCACCCCACTTAAACTACTGAACAAAATACTTTTAGAATAAGTTCATGCCACTTATTTAAAACTCCACTCTCACCACCCAATAGGAATGAAAAAAAAGAAATCTGCCTGAAAGGACTACAGCAACCGATTAATACAATAAATGTTTTTTCTGCAATGCAACACGACATTAACTAAAATCACCTGCATTATTTCTTTAGGCCAGCTTGCTATGTTTGTAGTTCTTGTTCATTGGAAATGTGACCTTGCAAAGTTGGTTGCATAAGCAGAGGCCAGTGAACTGGATATTGATTGCTGAGCTGTAAATGGCTCTACTTTTAATGTAGATAAACATAACAGCTGCTAGGACGGGATAAAATTACATCATTCATCATTACTTTTAGAAATTGTGCTTTTCTAAGCAGTGCCCTAACTCACATATTATTTGAGTTAGGGCAGTGTAGTGAGTGAAATGTTTAAATGTTAAAAAGTAAAAATCAAAACATATAATTCTAAAAAGAAAATGTTTTGTGAAAATTGTGATTATATACATTATATTTTTGTCGTGTTGTGAACCCGTTACAGGAGCTCACATTTACTTCTGTGATCTCCTCTGGTGTCTGCTTGATATCCAGATCCCAGGCATAGTTATTACACTATAGCAACCTACCTTCCTACTCTCTGTGCCTTGGATTACCAATTTATCAGAAATATTTACACGCATGAACTTAATAGCCAAAAAAGCCACAGGCTGATCTTACAATTGGTAACTGATCTAAGATCAGTAATAATTTCTGGCATTTATAATGCATTTTAAATTAATCCTTGACTAATATTTGTATTAACGTGGAGAAAATAAGGATTCAATTATTTGGTACAAATATCTGATTGCAATTTCCATTAGTGCTTATTGTAATTGCCTTACCTGTTAAAAACAGACAAATGCAGTATGGTTAATGAATGACCAGAAATCCTTGTGTACAGTGATATTTACATATTAAAAATGATTTATCAAAACACATACCGAGCAGTTGCAGAGACTGGCATCTGGACACCACATTTAAAAGGAAAGCTAATTTGTGTATGGTGGTATTCTGCTATCAACTCAACTGATGGTGAATATAATAGTAACAGTTCACAAACAACATGTAATGTAAAGCCTGCAGTTCCTCTTTCCAGAGTAGCATCACACTGATGAAGGCGGTGTATAGCACGTCTTACACTTGGTAGATAGGTCAGTGCTTTGGCAGAGGTGAGAACACGGGTCCGAAAACTGATCAGCCCTGAAATACATTGAGATCAGAAATAATAGCGGTGCCGGCACTAGGAAATCTGTTCTTAGAGGTGCCATGCATGGTTATTTGGTCTCCATCCCCAGACATCACTCTTATCTGATTTTCACATTGATTGCTTACACTGCATTTGAGAATAATTGCATTGCGATTGATGTGGCTCCTCTGATGTGGTTTAGCTTTGCGGAGCTCCATTAACAGCCCAAGTTGGGCTTCTCTTCTGAGAGTTGCATAGAAAATACACCCTTTACCTAAAAGCATTTCCACATATTCCAGCAAACTCTAACAGTTCCATTTGGTCAATTCACCAAAGCTCTAAAAAAAAGGACAGTATGAAATATTGAATTTTAATAAGAAGACTTAAGAAGGCCCTGGAGAAGAGCAAATGTCCCTTTGTCTGTGAGACAAGGTTTTTTTTTTGCCTTTTTCCTATTTTGAGAGAAGCCATGTGACTAACCAGCAATGAAAAGAAAATTAAAATATTGCACAAAGCACCTTTATCCAATGCTCTTTTAGATCAGTAGTCCTAAAACACCCATTGCTGACCTTCTTTTTACACAATGCTATTCTAGATAGTTGGCCTCCTGGATAGCAGTGACTTGTGATTGGTTGGCACATTTAATTGGCACATGATTTTGACCATCTACCATTTTAAACACATTCCATTATAAACAGCTTATTTCACCCTTGAAACCCTCTCTCCCAGTTTGAGAACCACGGCTTGATTTGAACAATTTAGTTCTCTTAATGGTGAAGCACATAAAAAAAGAAAGGTCTAAAAACGTTCATTCATGTGCCGCACCTCTAATTGCTCTTCAGTAAGTTAACAAGCCGCACCTCTAATAGCTCTTCAGAAAGTTAACCATTGGCCCTTAAATGCCAATCATGCTTCAATTCACTAGTGATCATGGCCCTTTTATGCAATAGTGACCCTCACCTGAATCAAGCCTTCCCCTGAGAGAATAGCTGTGTAAAAGTGAGAACTGAGCAGCAGAGGACAAATAGCATCCAACAAGGCCACAAGAGGAGAAAACCCACAGGGGCAAGGTGCAGGGTATAGAGAGAGCATCAGGAAATAACAATTAACCTGTTCCATACTCCCTCAGCAGCTGAGCGAATTACACACACCAGTGATTACTGATCCTTGCCCTGCCTGCAGACTGACACACCTAGTTTCCCACCCTGTTCCTAGCATGAACATTATTTACTGTGACTCTAAACTGCTTTTTTTAAGGGTAGTTAAAATACCTTCATTTCTAAAGGATCTCAGGCTTAAGGCAGGGTATAATGCAACCCGTACAGCAGGCCTATTCAACTAGCGGCCCGTGGGCCGGATTCAGCCCTTTTGAATTTTTTTATGGCCCGCCAGACTGTCAGGAAATCAGTGAGTGATTCATGGATATAATAAAGCAATGCGATTTGGATGATGATTGGCTGGTAGTCCCCCACTACTTTCGCCAAGATTGGTCAATCCGAGCACAATCCGAAGTTGCCATATCATTAGCCAATCGCAGCCGAAAGAGGCGGGATTTGTCAGAAAATGGGTGTGTTACCTAGCTGGCGGTAACAAAAGAGAATCCGGCCACACACTCAGTGAAGGGAAAATCACACTCAGCGAGGGACAATCTGTGTAGTTTTAGCTCGTGATATATCTACTCTAACGACTTTAACGGTCAGAGTTCTCGTTTAGAACCTTTGCTAGACCCCCGTACCCCCACCCCCATAAACGGACTCGGTGCGAAATCCCCCCCCACCCTCTTGGACAGCACGATAATCTGTGGCCCCCGAACCCCAAGTGACTTTCGTATCCGGTCCGCTTGCTATTGTATTTGAATAGCCCTGCTGTACAGGCATTAATCTCTTCAGACGCCTGGTTCTCACCATCACTGCTGTGAATCATCGACTCAAAGTTTTTCTAGAATGGCATTTTCTGCAGAGAACTTCTTACTTTTGTTAAGATCTGATTTTCTATACATTTAAGTATGTAGATATGTATGCTATTCAAGGGTGTATGCATTATTATTATCCTGCCCTTCACAATGTGTTAAAGTGACGATGACTTTGTATACAAAATATTTCAACCTTATGTCACGTACCTTGAAGCCTGAAACTTTGCATGATGCTAAGAGGGGGGACTTGGCCAATAACCTACATATAACGTGAGAGTAAAAGTTGGTACAATTGACTATTCAACAACTAGTCCCTTAAACTGTGAGACACGAAGGCCAACATCAACTTCTACAAATGGGCCTGGCAGCAATATCCCAAAATAGGCTCTGCATAACAGGCTCTATGACACACCCAAGCTCACGGAGGACACCGAAGCTAGATGAAATGGACAGGCAGGGTTAAATTCCGCGCCACAAACGTTCCTTAACATTTCCTATCCCTATGATAAAAAGAGGAAACTATCTATTGCATACGTTGTGAGTAGTACTTGGTATGTCTTACTCATGGAAGCAATTTATTTACTGCTAGCAGACACGGTAGTCTGTGCCAGGAAAGTTGGTATTTCTATATAAGTTGGCTAACATAAGGATATTTTGGGCACTGGTGCTCTGCCAGAGAATGCAAACCTCACCTCTTGCATTTCAGCCTATGAGATGTTTTCATTAAAGAAAAATAAAGCCATGATTTTCCAGAACTCTAATTTCTTTCCAGTTTTTGAAACAGAGGTCACACCCACTGTCACCGTACTTTTTTTTTTATAAATTATAGGCTGTTCTTCTATGATCTGAAGGCAACTGGAACACTTTACTGACCATAAAAGACTAAAGTAGGAACATTTCTTTACCAAAACGTTTCCTCTATGCAATCTCCACCCAAGTGCTTTGACACACTCCATGCACTCCTGTCTAAGACTTGGGAGTGTGTAAGGTGTAGGGTGTGTGTATGTGTGAGGGAGTGTTTGATGATACAGTGAGCTTGATGGAATCTGTTGTATCTATATTAAGCTCAGCGGCTGGACAGCAGATGAACACGGGGGCAGAGACACGTTCTGAAGTCTACACAGCCATATCAGTGCATGTTCAAGAACTTGGATCCAGATAAAGCCATTCGGCAGCTAGTTCACTGATCTAGATAAAGAAAAAGTACAAGTAGACCATACATAAACCCAGGTACATTGTTTATCTTGGCTGGTGATTTTATGCAAAATACTTTAAAACGAAAATAAAATCAACAGTCACAAAACCTCACCAGTGAAGGCCAGGCTGTTTGTCCTAACTGGCTATTTTCAATATAAAAACTCAGAAGACCATTTTAATTCCTATGAATTAATCTACATGTTTCTTTTTTTTGCCATGTAAGATATGGCGATTAATGAGCGACAAATGTTAAATTGTCATCACACAGCAAAACAACTCCTTATATAGACATTCCTTTGAATTTTGATGAAGTCACACAGAAACATCTGTAATTTTAAAAAACAATATTTAAAAAAAAATAACACCACCACTATGGTAGAAAAAAACTAAAAAACATAGGAGATGAGTTTGAAAAGTGCACTCGTTCACTCGCTCACTCATTTACAACATAGTATTTGCTATATAGGGGGGTAACTAGTGAACAAGGGGAGGAGATGTTTAGTTAAATTTCGGACACTTGGAATTAAAAAATTTTGACCTCTCCCCTCCTCAACACACATGGGACTTGACCGTGACACAACCGTACACACAATCATATTTTAAGATGTTATACCAGTTTTGATGACACAGTATTCATTTATATAGAATATAAATAGTTTTTCAGTTTCCTGAAAAATAGCCATTTTGGACATATGAGGTTTCCGCCTGCCAGCGACGATATATAAAATAATGTAACCGAAGGTTTTTTACATCTCGCATGTAAAAGCATTAATTTTGATAATACTTGTCAAGATGCTGCTGAGACAGAGGTGAAGATGTTATGCCATCAGGACGAGCCGTCTGAGACGTATTTTGCTCATCAGATGTAATCGAATGCCAGTGGTAACTATTGTGATAGCACCTAGCAGCTAATGTTAGCGTTCTACCTGCTATAGATGATTTCCAGATTTAGATTGTCAACACCTAATTCTCTCCTCTCCATGTAGAGTACAGTGTCTGGACACTGGACACAGTGTCTGTGATTTTGCAGTGTACTAGCTAGTGGGTGAAATTAACAGTTGGAATTTTGAACAACACTACAAAATGGCTGATTAACTACAAAGTGAATGAGTGCACTTTTCGAACACACTAGGTTCTTTGAACCCAGAAGAACATTCAGGTTAGACCATAAGTGGGTCGGGAAAACTCCAAGGGGGAGGGAAGTCCAGAGAGCGGCCAAGTGGTGCCCAGCAAAAGAGCAGACGACACTGGTAGAAGAGCAAGCACTGGTTTTAGACTTTTTACATCATTTGGAGCTGCTGGTAGCCAAGTGGTTAGGGGGTCTGCCCTGCGATCAGGAAGTCATGGATTCGATACCCAAGACTACTAAGCACCTCTGAGGTGACCCTGAGCAAGGTACCGTCCCCACTCACTGCTCCCCAGGTGCTGTGTTTCTGGCTGCCCGCTGCTTCATTTGGTGAATGGGTTAAATACAGAGGCATAATTTCGTGCTGTTCACACTATGTGCTGTGGTGTGTTCACATATTACAGAATGTTCACTTTCACTTTTATTTTTGTTGAAATGGGATTTTACTAAAACACCCTGAGTTTTAAGGGTTAAGCTTCAAGTCCACCTTCTTTGTAGAAGCAGTTTACTACATGATCATTACAGCAATATTATAGTTTTATAGTGTATTTCTGACACAACACAAAATGTTTATATCACAAGATTAAGTTTATCTTAAACAGGTTTAAAACAAAGTTTAGTTTGTCTTCAAAAATTCAGGTTATATGTTCAGGGTGTACAACCGTAAATGTGAACTGCTGTCCTCTCAGGGTTAAGCTATTAACTCACTTTAGGTTTGGAACTTCTTAACACCTAAAAGTCAACAACAGAAATATTTGTGGAGAATCTTCCATTCTCAACATTATTATCGACTAAAATCAAATGAATTTCATTTGTTACTGAAATAAAGTAGTTGTCATGACTGTCAGCCCAATGGACTGAAACACCACTCAATGGCTATTTGGTGGCCTAAGAAAAGACTAAGGGCTAATTAGTCCTGAGTTTGAAAGGTGGACACGTGACTATAGGCTCTGTACGTCAAAGCCTTTGTGTCACAGTCACATAGGATGACAGTGATGTAAGAGAAAGCAACCACAGAAGGAAATGCTGGGACATGTCTTCTTGTGACCAGCCTTACATAAGCATCATGGTAAATATATTCCTTCACCCTACTGTCCAGAAAACAAGTACTTTTACTTGTCACTGTATGAGCATGTGTGTTCTGGTTCAAACCAAAGGATCGTAATAATATTCCAAATCTATTATTGCCTTTATTAAGTCTGATACACTTCCAGTTTTTTGTTTTGTTGCATTGTTCTTACGCCACTGTCATGGTTTTGACGTAAACAGACATTCATCACAACCTGCAGCAGTGAAGGGTATTAGGAAGTTGACAAAAAGATCTAAATATCTGCAGTGAGGAATATGAAACGATGGAATATCTCTAGTGAAAGGGTTTTCATAGTATTTGAGCTAGCTTTTTGTTTATTAGAAAGGAGCAGGTCATTGCACTCTCTTTAGAGTGAAGGTTTAGTTTGCTGTTGAGTTGTTAGTGTAAAGCGGTTTTGGGTTGAAGAAAATGTAAGTTTAGTTAAGTTATTTCTTATACTTGTTATTAGCATTATTAGTGTTATTGTGTGGCTGCTACACTCGTTTTATTACTATGTTGCACCACACCCCTCTAGTATGCCCTAATAAGCTGCTCAAAAACAGTGAGCAGATTATTGGCAATGCTGCAGACAGATAAACAGCGAATCTAAGCCAGATACTGCCTGAAGCTCCTCAGAGACCCGCTCACAAGGCAATCAAAGCCATCCTGCCAGGGAATAGTTAGAAAACAATCCTACAGTTTTCTCTTAAGTTGAAAAGAGCAAAGAGAAGAGAGGAGAGAAGAATTTAATAATAAAATAACATTTCTTGTCGAACTCATGACATTATAGAGGGTACAACTAAGGTCCTTAGAAGGACAGGAAAGGTTAAGATAACGATTTATGGCACTGTATCTTTGTCAGAGTCACTTTGATAAACAACAGCTAAAAACCTAACGAAAGACTTCAGTCGATAATTAGAGGCCAGACACTTTGTTCTTTAAATTCGAGCTAAATCAACTTCAAACAATATGCCGCCTGAAGAGGCCGCTTAAACTGCAGGCTTTAAATTACAAAAGGTGGTTGCCCAGCTGCAAGCTTAAGCATTCTTCACCACAAAATAAAAGCTTCCGTGGCACATTTTTACAAGTTTGCACTAAATTTAACAGTAAAGTGACGCAAGCATATAAAAAATGAGGTTCTTATATGCCCCTACTTAATAAAATCCAGTCTAAATGATTACAGCTGTGTTTAACTGAATCTCAGATCAAGGAAATATCTGTATATAATATACGGTACATTGGACGATCATTCACAAGACGTTACCACTTAAATAATGTAAAAAACCCAACTTACTTTATTGTTGACTTTACTAAATTCGAAAGGCAACCAAAGTCAGTGGAGTTCCTTAATACCTAGTTTATCCTAGGACATAAAGAAATAATGTCTGCTGTTCCTGGACTGAAAAAAGGAATCAGGGATGCGCGATGGTAGCGGAATTACCATCACCAGATATTTCCTTTAAAAATTGTATTGCCAGATGTTTAGACTTGGAGGATATTAGAAACTGATATTTGAGAATGCATTTACTGGACTCTAGAAGAGCAGCACATTGAAGTGATGCAGATCTACAGTCGGAAATGATCAGAACAATGCTTCTGGAAAAAAGATTTATTGCCTATTTATTTGCAACAATCCAATATTTCCACATCGGTGCAATCAGGACTTATCCTCACACATAAACGTCTGTAATGTGGAGGGCTTATTGCAGGTTTTCACAGAGCACAAATTCTTTGAGTCTGGTCAGCACACATTTATAACAAGCTTTAGGCCATCTCTCATTACCCCTGTTGTTGATCTGGAATGGTCCGAATTTCTTATTCTAAATAGATTTCCTTCATATCAGAAAAGAGCAATAGCACCAACATTTCCAAACATATCAGTCATGTTCCATATGAGTAAAATACTTCGTACTTCTTCAGTGAATGAGACTCGTTTTGCTGCAGACGTGGCGTCGCTGGGAGAATGTTCAGCAACTGGAGTCTTTAAATAAACCCAATCGGCCAGTGCTTCTGCTTTGGAATGGGGTCTGATTACATAAAAGGACAGGAGGCCGGGGGTGAGAGGCACAAAGCAGACTGTTGTCCCGTCAAAGAGAGGGACAGCGGGCTAAACTCTCAATGGCAGTTGAGTTGTTCTACGTGCCCAGAGATTTCTCCAAGACAGAAGAGTGACCTGCATGCCATACATACATATGACACAGCCACTGAAAACACCTCCAGTCTTCAGAGGCCATGCCTCTACTCTGGTCTCTCTATAAAAAAGAGCGTCAGCCTATTGAGTCAACAGAGGTGACAAAAGAGCCACAGAGATAGTACAAATTAATTTACAGACTTGGAACAAAGGCAGCACTTACAGGGTTCAACACTAGCAGCTGCCAGAATGTGCCAATAGACACACACACAGTTACAACCAGAGAGCATTACGGCACCACTATACTACCCATTACCAGTAAACAGCGCTGCGTCAACACCAGTTTTTGCTTGGGTGAAGACACTAATCTATGAAACTTGAGTGTTTCCTTGTATTGTCGCTTTGGATAAAATCATTGACCAAATTAATGTAATGTAATGTGAAGTAATGACTACCCTTTTCAAATGTGCACATGTTCGACGTCCATGAAGTTGGGACAGTTTTCAACTAACCATGAGCTTTTCTCCTTTCAAGACTCTTCATCAACGGAGGTAAATTCATTTCACACATGGATATAAAATTACCTTACAGTCATTACTTGGCAGACACTTTTATCCAAAGCCAATAACAATTTGAGGACACTGTCGAAATTCAGGCCACGTACCAGCTTAACAGTTATGACTTTGTTCAGTTAAGCCACGTTTGTGTTGGGCTTAAGCTGTACTGTCATTTCAAACATGGCTTACCCAACTGGAGGTCTCATAGAGGTATTCAAATCCATAACTTTTTGGAAGAGTTGTCAATAATCAGACTACATCCACTTCCAAATGTCTTCCTCAAATGTTTCCACTCCGGGCAAATGCCATTCAAAGCCAGCAGCATTCCACAGTATCTAAAAGCAGAGGTCAAACACATAAAGGCATCCTCAAAAAGGAGTCATCTTACTTCATTGCAATAAAGAAGTAACAATATCAGAATAACAGCTTGAGTAAATAACAGAAACAGCTTGAGTAAAAAGAATTAGAGCAAAAAATATATCTTAAAATACAGAGCTCCCTGAAAAACTGTGACAGAACTTCTTAGTACATCCAACAACAGAAGTCAAATATTCTGAAAAACACGCACATTCAATTAGTCTTTACCCATTTAGGCCCAACATTAATCCAAAGGAAGACTGTGATAATTAATGTGCCTGATAGACACTACCGGGACAAAAGTATGTGTGACCATTACACCAACATGGACTTTAATGACATTCCATTTAAATCCATAGACTTTAATATGGAGTTGGTCCCCCATTTGCAGCTATAACAGCAACTTTTCTAGGGCATTTATGAGGTCAGGCACTGATGCTGGACGAGAAGGCCTGGCTCACAATCTCTGTTACAGTTCATCCCAAAGGTGTTTTAATGGGTTGAGGTCGGGGCTCAAGTTCTTCCACACCAAACTCATCCAATCATGGATTTGTGGAGCTTGTTTTGTGCACTGGGACACAGTCATATCGGAATAGAAAAGGACCTTCTTCAAACTGTGTCCACAAAATTGCAAGCATGGCGTTGTCCAAAATGTGTTGGTATGCTGAAGCATTAAGACTGCCCTTTACTGGAAGAAAGAAGCCAAGCTGAATTCAACAGAGGTGTGTCCCAATACTTCTGTCCATACAGTGTAGTTCACGCACTCAAATTTGCTTGTCCCTTTGGACTCCCCGAATGAATTTCCTTCCTAACCTTTAAAACAAAATGTTTAAACCTTGTAAACCTTCGCAGTCACAATCCCTGTTTAGACCACATGCAGACTATTTTTTCCTGGTCAGTTGATGACTGGCCACTTGTCAGCTGTAGGATTTAGACACACAGTCAGAAACAAAAAGAACGTTGTCTTCGTACTACACTTGTTGTTAAAACTCAGTTTTATACTCACGGGACTTTACATTTTCAGTCATGTTCAGCACCGCGACAACGACAAGTCCCTGTTTGGGAAATTCACGCAGGAATTGTAGTGTAATCCTTACACCGTCTCTAACCCTCCCAGCCGGTAACGGCCATGTCATTCAGGCGCTATTTGTTTATTTTTTTCCTACCCGTTTTCTGACAAATCCCGCCTCCTGTGCTACGATTGGAGGGCTGCTTGTGAGCTGCGGGCTACATGCCAATAAGAGCATCGAAGGTGCAAAATATTAGCCAATCCAAACATGCAGGAGGCGGCATTCTTTACAAACACGACTGTAACCTAGCAACGGTCTAGGACAGCGGCTCTCCACTCTGGGACACACAAACAAACCAGAACTTTAGAAAAAAAACTACAGTCCTGGGCAGTTATTTTAGTTTCCCTTTTAATTATTTAAGTTACAGATTCTTCAGAGGTTTTACACGCACAAGAGCGAGTTAAGTGAAGCGCTGAGTGAGCTTTAAAAATGACAGAACCTGTTGTCAAACTTAACACAAGTTATTTTGTAATAAAAACACTGGAAGCGTGTTTATTCGTTAACGTAAGTGTTACGGTTCCTAACTCCAAGAAAGTCGGGAAAGTTGGGTCCATTTCCAGTTTGATATTGCTTCCAATATTCAAATTTAAAATGTGCGTTCCTATTCATATCCGTGACTTCTGATTGGCTAGCCACCTTCCAAAGCCCCACCTTCTTTTACACGCGTGAGCGTTGATAGGTCGAGCGCAACGCGAGGAAGATATTTGGTTCTAGTTTGTAAACATTGGCTTTAGAAAAAATGGAGTTCAGAAGAAGAACATTCACACAACTGCAGGCACCTACAGACACCGTTTAAACAAATGTTCCGCTCAGTCACTGAATACTACTTCTGAATTACACACCAAATATTTTACTGTCATTAGATTAGGGTTAGGGTTAGGGAAGCAATAATGAATTTATTCAGTGAAGTGTTACCATTACTGAAATACCAAGGTGTGCTTATGTATAGTAAAATCCCAGTTACACTCTCTGTATTTACTCTATGTTGTTGCTCAAAAACGTTGTTTGGGTGTGTATTGATAGCCAATTTCCACTGGGTGGTGGGGTGTTGCTAGAAAGTGTGATCACTGCAAATAACACAATGTCATTTTTCCCATTATTAATACTGATACCAACACTAATACTGAAACCCTGAGTGTCGGTTGATATTGTTCATTTGATGCTAAATCTATTAAGCTTTAAAATGGTCTATTTCTCACTGAAGCACTTCACTTTACTGAGCATCTAGAAGCAGCCCGTCATGCTTAAACTTACCACAGGAAAAAATAGACCATTAACATCCTACGCCACAAGGTGCATGAGTGCTATTTATGGATGGATTTGTTTCAGGACTATGTCAGACAAATTCTCATTTACGGATATGCCATCTCTAGAGAGGACATTTTCTGTAACTGCTCCTCAGGTTCACAGCACCATTGCAGGAACAGGTTAACTGAGTGTGCTGAGTGAGTTTTGAAAACAGTCATCTGTGGGCGGCCTATCTCTAAAATCTATGAGCCCTACATTCAGCCCAAAGATCTGAAAACAAAAAAGGACCCTGAGCACCCTCCTAACTCTCCTACTAACATCTCGTCTGTTTTTGACGTCCTTGTTTGTTTCTCTTGGCTCCTATCATGAGAACACATTCCTAACCTTAGTGTTGATATGACAATCTGTGATAGGCCACACATTAAATGTTCAGTGGGGTTTAGGCTTTTTTCAAAAGCGCCCCTTCAAGAACTTACACAGGCTTATACTATGTTTCTAGGTTTTTCTGAATAATTTCATCTTCTCATTTAGGAGAGTCACGTTGGATTGGAAACAAGCTCAGTGACTGACCTCCAGATATCCTCCTTACTCTCCTCTCTAGTAGATTTAGCAGAATCATCTGTCACAGGTAGGTCTGAGGTGCTAAAAGGGGCCTTTCCTAAGTTGGAATTCTAAAGGATGGAGAGGGACCCGATAGCAGATCCCTTGTCCTACATCTCTTCAAAATTTTGAGTGTGAATTTGAATGTCATTGCTCTCATTTGCATTCTTATGCTATCTCCCAGCCACTTTTTGGCATAAAAAAATTAATAGAAAGAAGAGTTATGGTCCAGTTTGAAGTTCTTTGAAGGTTTATGTTGGCTAAATTATCCTGAAACGTTGGTACCTGTCAGTTGTAGGAGGGATTTTCAAGTTTCGTTCAGAGGAAATTCTTCGCCTCACACACACTAACCACCAACACACCCAGCGCACAAAAAGAGTACTTCCTCATTTATTTCCCTGTTTAATCTACAATAAAACTTTTCAGTTTATAACTCACTTTGACTAGCGCCTGGAAACTGTTCTCCAACGGCTCTTAAGCCATCGTTTGTCAAAAAAAAAAGTTTTTACTTAAAAAGAGTGACTGTCCTAACAAAGTGAACCTGAGTGAACATTGCAACAAAGAATAAAGTGGCTACCCAATAAAGTTAATAGACAGGACAGGTGACCTCCCCTTTGAATGTCTACATGATGAAGGAGGACCTGCAGTCCTCTAAAGAAATGTAAGAAAAATGTTGAAACTAAAGGACTGTTTAGACCAGTGGTTCCCAGCGTGGGGTCCGGGCCCCCCTAAGGGGGGCGCTAGAGATCGCAGGGGGGTCGCACAATTTTGTCTGCACTGAGGTTACCAAAATTATATACATACGCATAAAAATCCCAATGTCAGAGAAACGTAAAAGTGTGTGTGTGTGTGTGTGTGTGTGTGTGTGTGTGTGTGTGTGTGTGTGTGTGTGTGTGTGTG
>JBBJLR010130880.1:0-17583 GCA_037577145.1 Brachypetersius gabonensis | reverse complement strand
TATTGTCTAAATTTTTGGGGTAATAAATATTAAACTAATGAAAATGGTGTTTCTTCTCATACATTATTAGTAATATCGAAGGGAACTAATTTCATTAAAATTCTGAGAAAATAGGACAAGCACTCATGTAAATAACAATATCCATAACTTGTTGTGAGTAGTGTATATATGAGACATGAAAGAGTAGTTTATTCTTCAGTTATGTTTTATTGTTTTGTTTTATCGCGCTGGTGACCGAGGCGGTGTTCCAAATGCGTCCCTGAACCCTACATAGTGCACATTTCTACACGCAAGGTGGTGCACTTTTGGAACCGAGCCAGAGAAGTATACAGCTATATTCGATGCTAGAATTCACCGTAGATATTGTAAATTCTTCTTAATTCACACTGTGAGCTTTTGAAGGTGAAGTTGAGGATTTGTTATATGATCATCGTTAGAGTAAGCAGTGTACTATATTTGGACAGGTGAGCACTCCTCTTTAGTATAGTGGTGAGTCCACGCTTGAAACGGTAGGGGAGCCTTTTCGCCTCTCAAATCACGGACTAAACGAAACTGAGCAGGATTCGCAAGAGGAGCAGCAGTATCTACCGCAAAAGACGTACGAGCTGCGAAAGAAAAAGTCATTTATGTAGTTTTAATTGTTTTTTTGTGTGTGGTTTCACAAATTACTTTTCTTTTAAACTTCCTTTCACTTTTTTTAAAACAAATGATGGCGTTACAGGACGAGCTTGTTGCTTTAAGGAACTAGGCATGATGGGGGATTTAGTTTAGCAGCCGTTAAACCGTGGGACAGGTACGGGGAAAGGAGGAGGTACGGTCGAGACGAAGGGTTCATGAGGTGGGATGGTCCTGTGCTGGAAAGAAATGTGAGATTCGCCCTCACTTTTAATGTTTCCTCACATGCCAAAATGTTTTTTCTCTGCTGAAGCTTTTCCCGCAGAGAGACAAGCTGACAGTGGAAGTTCCTCTTGGTGTAAGTGCACTCCAGCCAAACAAATCTGAACTTTACAGCTGGATGAGCTACAGTACCTACAGTGCATATGTGAGCTCATTTATCTTTACCTTGATGTTTTCTTTAAATGATCTTACAGTAGCAAAATAGTTTTCATTTTTCAAGCTATTAGAGGAATTAAAAGCAATAAACCTTTTGAAACCTTTTAGGGCAGGGACGCTGCAACCCTTAAAATAATTTACAGTACTTAAAAAATTGTTCCAATATGCTTATTGGGTTACTAGGCTGGATCAACCAGCCACAGAAGCCTTGGGCAAACATGTTTTTGTGGACCCACATAGTGCAAGGGGTCTTTTTGTTAGCTGTGCTCTATGTACTGTAAACAACTGTTATCTATTAACATATTATTATGACATTATAATGTTATACGTTAACCTGTCAAAATATCAAGGCATCGTCGGTGCATGCAACACAGGTGGTCACTGGATATTAGTGGTAAGAGGTGTTTTTAAAAACTCTGCTCAGGCCACTGAGGAGTGGGTTACACTTGTGGCTGCCTTTTGTCTGTTTTATACTATTCATTTTTAGATGTGTGTTACTGTCCCTCTGTGAATCTGCTCTTAATGTTTATTGTCTGATTCCTGATTATTTTTATTTCCGTTCCATATCTTTATTCACTGTAATAGTTACTTTCTTTCCTTTTAGTCACTAAGTAGTTACTGGGGAGCTGTCAATGGTGTTCACCGGTTTAGTTAAAAGGCTATGCATTCTGAGCGGTTAGATCAAGAGTTTCTAATGAATGCAATTATTTATTTTATGTGGACATACCAGACACTTTTGTTCTCAGAATAATAAAGTTCTGATAATGAAACAGTATCTAATCTAACAACTATATAGTATCTGTAGTGTCTATCCAAGCAGTGCAGTTTTTTTTTCCATACAATCTTCCATACAGAACCTCATTACAGATCTGAGAAGGGTGTTTGTCCTTGATTCTCTTGGAAATGAAGAACTGGAGAAGCCAAAGGAGGCAGCCAAGAGGCTCATGTAAGTGCTTTATTCAGAATTTTGAATTATTTATACATAAGTGGTGTTTGAAACTTTATCTTGGCCACAAAAAAAATCAATTAAAATACTCAAAAACACTGTCTTCGTGTTTGCACTACTTATCAATATCAAAGTGTGCTTGCTTTACAATAGAATGATACTTTTTTTCCAACTTCATCCTGCTCTCCATGAGGCACACACAGATGAGAACACGCTTGGGGGTCACAGGGAAGGGCAGTCCTCTACAGTTTCGGTTTTGTTTTATTTAGCTTTTTTACAACATACATATTTTTCCTCCTTAAAAGCCATTTTAAATGTCCATTTTTTCATTTTTTGTTTGAATGATGAATGAAATAATAATGATTTTATGAATGAATGAATTTTATTAGGTGTAAGTTCTCAGGCCCACTGTAAGTCTAAGGACATGCAGACTTCCATGGCTATACATAACATGATCTATAAATTGCTTACATATTCATGTGTATAATTTCCCTGTTCAAGAGATGGAGAAGTGTGCTGGGAAAAGAGGAATGGGTGAATATTGTTTGGCAGCCTTCAGCTATTCCACACAGCAGACATCAGGATGCCTCAAGTTGTGGAATTTTTTTGTTGCATTTTAAGTACAAAATGTTTTGTGCGTTCTGCATTTAAATCTAATTAGTGTTTAGTCCAGTGCAATGTGTAAATACTCTGTTTACTAGTCCTGTGTGTATTGGGTCCAGGGATATATTCTGGTAGACCGAGTCTTAGGAAATAGTTGTTTATGTTTATTTCATGACCAGCAGATGGGGTCCAGCATCATTTCCTCCTTTCCTGTTTTGCTTGTACAAATCAAGATTGGAAATGGTTCAGAAGAGGTTGGAAGGAACAGACTTAAAATCGTCAGTGAAATTTTGGAAAACTGGTAATTCACTAAAATAGTGTCAGGTTAAGGGTTAATACTATTGCTAGACCATACCATACATAACTTTACTGAGATAGACTTAATCCCTAGATAGGATTGAAAAACAAATTGAATATGCTACGAACTGAATAAAACATACTTAACACTTGAAGAAGAATATCTGCATGATATGTGCAGGTTGACATGTGCCCTTTGATCCCAAGCTGATATTGAGTTAAAGGAGTCTTTGGTTTTGGAGCAATAGGTTCCTGAATGTTCCACCTCTAGAGAACCCAAAGGAAATAAGAGATATCATTTAATTTGACCAGTTATCTATTTGTTTAACAAGATCTGTGCAGATTGACGTGTGTCTTTTGACCCCAAGCTGATATTGAGTCGATGGAGTCATTTTTTTTTTTGTCAATACTTCTCTTTATCTTCAACCTCCATAAAAAAATGGAAGTATGAGATATAAATTAATTTAACAATTTCTTTTAGAGGTTTCACAAGTCTCTAGGTGCATGATATGCATAGATTTACATACGCCGTTTGATTACAAGCTGAAAGACATTATTTTCTAATAGTCCATTTAGGACTTTTATTTTGAAACGTCTCCGAACGTCAAAGGCGAAGCGAGCGTGTGAATTCTGAAGAGGGTCTGGAGTATTTTGCATTTTCACAATTTATTTGCTGGCGGTAGCAATTGAATAACCAAGGTGTTCCACAAACACACTTGATTCTGTGAATTTGGAGATTGCTAGATCCCGTTACGGTTCAATAGAGAAACTAGAGGGAAGATCTGTGAATGTATGGCGAATATCGAACCCACTGCTAACTTTATGAGATGCTAAAATTCACAGTAGATGTTGTAGAGTCTGTTGATTTTACGCAGTGGTGTTTGAAATTGAGGCTTTGTTTGTATGCGCCATCATAGAGAAATGGATCTGACCAGCATCCTCAGTGACCTCCGTCTAGTGGAAGAGTCTGAGGAGAGTACGGGAGTCTCTGGATGTCCGGCGATCAGGGTTTTATCTGCAATCTCCCGGCGTTTCTCCAGCGCCCCAGACTCAGAGAAGAGGAGCATCCTGAGGAGCACGGAGGTGCTGCTGAGCAACAGGGAGGAGAACTGGCTCTTCCCGGACTGTGAGTTGGAGCTGAAGGAGGTCTATGTGGAGCTGGTGAGCTGCTTCATCAGATACGCCGCTTTGCCAGTGTGTGACACGGATGGTGGCACTCTGCCCCACAGCAGCTACGCTCACATCCCTGCCAAAGCCCAGGAAGTCGGCGCAGCATTGCTTGCACTGACCGTACAGCTCAGAGGAGCCACCAGCTCCACAGATCCCACTCTTTCAGGCACAGTCAGGTCCCTCAACCGCACACTCGGGCCCTCCCTGTGTGTCTTCTCCATCTCACACCTGCAGGACCAGCCATGGACGGACCATTCGTCCAGGAGGTGCGCTTTGGAGCTGCTGGAGTCCATAGTAAAGACCACAAGCTGCAGGACAGTCCTGGAGCTCCTGTGCGGCACGGCTGAATCTGACCATAGAGGAATGCTGGGCCCAATTCTGGACACACTTCAGCCAGAGTTGACAAAGTAAGTTCTGTTTTTCCTTGCAAGCAAGTATCTCAGTCAGCATTAGACAATTTAATATACATTTTGTGTCCAAACGTATCTGGCAGGTGTAACCGGGGACGAACTTCTGCGTTGAATTGTGAGAGGAATGAGCCAAAACGAGTACTGCTGCGTTTAAGTTTTATTTTCTCTGCACAAAGCATATAATAATGAAAACGTTGGTCTTCCACACATTTACCTTTACAACTCCTAAAACAGCCCACAAACATAGTGTCCCAGCTGGTTAAGCGAGCCTATGTGAGCATAGCTGGCTAGCCCCTCCGAAAATTAACATCAGAAAAATGACCCCAAAAATACTGTATGTAAAATAAATATAAATAAAATGAGGACAAATAAACACGTGGATGACACTTTTGAATACTGTATTAATATTTCTCAGATTGATTTGTAGCTAATATCACCCAACCCACCTTTAACTGAAAGGATATCAAACAGGAAAAAGGGAAGGGGATACAGACTTACAAGGCAAGGGAGGAAGAAGGATCTACCAGCACCTTCACAAGCTGTGTGCCAAATAAAAGGAAACTATAATACAAACTAGATCTACTGTGCAATTAAGAGATAGGATAAAATAAACCTTTATTTCCCACAAGTGGGGAATTTGTTTGATCGCAACAGAAAGTGGACAAAGTTAAGAGCAGCAACATTAAGAAAAACGATAGAATAACATTCACAGCACAGTATACAATAAAAAGTTTGAATGTACAGTTTTTAAAAAGTATATATAATGTATTTCGTTATAATATATTAGTATATTTCAAGCTGTTACACAGGGCTGCACAAAATCATCACAATACCAACCTGTGCAATACTGAAATTGCATAAGGCTGCTGTATCAGTGCTACAGATGAGTTTCTGGGTGTTCTGTTGAATCAAAGTCAGAACAAAAGTCTGATTATTTTAATCTTTCTCCAAAAAAAAAAAGGTGTTGGAAAGTCAGTGCGTAAATGGGCAGAGCTAAACCGCTGCAGCCAGAATTATATATTTATATGTGGTGGTTGTGTGACGTCGCAAAAACTGTCATTTGAAAACAGCCTGCTTTTGTCGCTTAGTTTCCATGTATATACTGCATGGAAAGGGGGAGTAAACCTGCTGTTTGAAACAATATTTAAGCCTTTTTAATTCCCAACAATGATATGGGCCTTTTTAATAGCTTGAAATTTCATTGTATTCAAAACAGGTAGCAGTAAAATTGCAGCGCTGATACAAATCATGCAACTTTAGTATCTGGCCAAAACTTCTGTTATGAATCAAGTCATTGTAGGCTATACCCATGACTTCAGTTGTGCACACAGCTTGTAAAATCCTTAAAGAATAGCACTGACCAATAGTGTGGCATGCTCTGAAGACCAAGAGGTCCATTAAGCCACCAAACAGTGTGTTGTTGAGGAGTGGAACTTCTTATTTTTGAAGTAATGGAGCACCTTAGAGTCATAGTGGCTGTTACTGTAGCAGCAAAGGGAGGTGGAGCATCCCCCAATTGTAAATACCCTTGTTTAGAAGAGTTTGAGTAAGTAGATGTTTACAATGTGTGTCCAAAAGCATGTATTTCTTTCTCATCAGCTTGAGAAAACATACATATTAAAGCTTTACATTCCACTTTCACTGCCCCCAGATGGAGTCGATCATCTAACACGTGTTTGGAGTCCAACTTTTGCTTTTTCAGTTCAGAACTGGAGTTAAAAGTCTAGAAGTCAGTAGTCACCCAACGGCTAAAATAAATGACCAAAACATCTCAGCCCAGAAAATTCACATCCGCCCCTTCACTAAGGTGGAGGTAATTTGTGGTGCCGATTTAGGACACAGTGAATCACTATACACTGCAAAAAAAATGACCAAACCTCAAAACTAAAGGCAGCCGTTTCAGACTACAACAAGGCTACTGTTCACAAATTCAAAAAATGTTCCAAAATCTGATTCTGGATCAGCAATCCTACAGAACAAGGACCTTTTTAGACAACTGGGTCTGTTTTCACAAACCGCCCCAGGCCCCTTTGTCTAAAAAGGTGTTTGGCTAAACAGTGAAGTTTTGTTCTGTTTTGTAGCTCACAGTAAGTCATACTGTGTCCTAAAACGCATCGATTCTGCTCCACCAGGTGTGGTGTGCACAGTTTTAGAGAAGTTTTTTTAGGTGAATTTACAGAACACCTTTTGATTACTTGTGTTTGTTAGCAAGGTTAGCCTTGTAGCTCCAGCTGCTAAGCTAAGGAAGAAAAGACTCCAAACTTGTCTTGGCAGATCAACTACCTCATAACTTACATCATAACTCGCCAAAATGTTCAGATGACACAGTAAACTTTGTCCATGATTCCCCACATTACAAAGAAAATGATTGTTTCTGTTTTCAGGGAAAACTGGAAACGCAACCAGGCAGTGAAACATGTGTTCTCCTGGCTACTGGTGCAGGTTGGACGTCCCTGGTTAGCGCACTACTTGGAGAAGGTCTTTCCTCCCTCTCTGCTCATTTCTGATGATTATCGGAACGAGAATAAAGTGCTTGGTGTGCACTGCCTGCATCACATTGTGCTTAATGTGGTAAGAGATGCTGATCAAGAAAAGGTTTACTATTTGCCACCTCATTCATTAGAAGCACCAAATCTTTAAGTAGCAGGTCAGAGATGTAATCAAAGAGTGTCTTCATTTTTCTCTCTCTCTCTCTCTCTCTCTCTCTCGCTCTCCCTTTCTCTCTCTTTCTCTCTCTCTCTCTCTAGCCTGCTGCGGACCTTAGACAATTCAACCGAGCTCAGGTGCTCTATCACGCCCTCTTTAATCACCTGTACACTTCTGAAGCAGAACTTATACAGGTAAGACTGAGGCGCTTGGTTTACTTTTGCATATGCATAAATTCCTAGACTTTATTCAGAATGTTGTTCGTTTTATTCAAAAGTGACTTGTTCTGTGTGTAGTATGTAGTCATGCATTTATATTGTGACTCTTTAGCCTCACTCCTGTAGTAATAATTGTATGAGTGGGATTAAACTGCTGCAGCATCACAAACATTTGAAAACAGACTTTTATTTTTTTAGCTTATTTTCCATACATGGACTGTATGGATGGGGGACCATAGCCTGATACTTTGCCTGATACTCTCCCATATCATGCAGCTCTCTTATCTGGATAACATCCTAATGTTAATCAGGTCACTTTAGACCACACCCATTACTTTAATTGTGCACATATAGCTAAAAAGAGCACTGACCAATATGGAGCACTCTGAATGCGGGTTTTATGTTCTGTGTTTTTATTATTTATTTGTTTCTTTCTTTCTTTTTTTTAAATTTTTTTGCAGGTAGCTCTGCCCTGTCTGATAGATTTGCTGCCAGTCCTTGAAATACCACATCGCCATGCAGAATTTCCCCGGAAACCAAACCGCTTTGATGACGTCCTTCGTCTAATTTTGACACACATGGAAATGGAACACAAACTGGCCCTGCGCCGGATCTATGCCAGAAATCTCCTTCTATTCATTGAAAAGTAAGGTTCACATCATTTTGGGTGCAGTGCTTGCAGAGGACTGTAGCATTAAATGTACAGGTAACACTTACTGGTAACAGTAGTTGTAAAGGACTCTGTACATGCATCGTTCTGACTCTCACCAAAACGAAATGAACTTAACTCTATTATAGTTAATACAGTTTGTATTAACTATAATACAGTTAAGATCATTTAGTCTTGGTAAGATCTGTAGAGGATTTTTTTTTTTTTAGTCTGACATCATCCCAAAGTCAAGCATCTATTATTGACGTCCTTACACTATTTTTTAGCCAATGTATTTGAGCGGTGGCGTTATGTCATTATATATTAAATGCCGTGTCCAGAGTTATTTATATGCTTATTTTTTATTATATTTAAACCCATTCGAAGCGGTTTCTGTCTCCAGCCATATTGAATTCAACTTCAAACCCCAATGTAGCCGTTTAAGAGCTGGAGCTGGTATTTTGGGACAGAAAAGGTTTTATACATGCATAGCTGTTTTTTATTACATATTTATGTTCATATTTACAGGGAGTAAATTTATTTATTTTGACAATATACGGCTCATACACAAAGTTTGTACACGTCTTAGTGAGTCATAGATACAATAACATTAAATAACATAAAACTTTAAGGACAAAATGTATAAAACATCTTACTCTTTTGGTTAGAGCACAACTCACCAGTGAGCAGCGTCTAACATTTAATTTGATCCTGTTGCTATCCTTCTTTCATCGCGTTTATATAGATTTGAAAATGACAATATCTAAAAAAAAAAAAAAAGCATTTAAAACATGTTTATTATACATTAAGTTTAGGTAAACTCTGTTCTAGTATATGAAACTGGTAGCCCTTCATATGGCTCAGTATCTGAGAAGTAGCTCTAAGTTTCAAAAAGGTTGGTGACTGTTCTAAGAACAGTAAAAAACTTAAAATATATTTGAAAAATCAGTGTTGTTTTCACGTAAAAATCCTGACAAGACAGGTTTGTTAGGTCTGTTTGTTTGAAGCGTGCTTGGCTTGATCTTACAGGATGGGTATAGGAATTGCTCGCCATCTGAAGAGGCTGGAGAGGGTGATTGTGGGCTATTTGGAGGTGTCGGACGGTACAGAGGAGGAGGCCAGGCTGAGCATACTGGAGGTTCTGGAGAGGACAGTACAGACTGCCTGGCCGAGGTTAGTTTAAAACCATGAAACTTACTTTGAAATGATTTTTGTTCTGAATTTTCAAAAATGGTGCATCCAAATATGAAATTGTCAAAGGAAAATTCGTCTCCGAAAACTCTACGTAAATGGAACTAACATTCATATCGCAGTAGCCCCTGAAACGATGTTAGAGAATGCAGCAGTGCAGCTTATCATTTGTCTTCCGGACTTCCGTTTTCTCTTCGTCTCTCCAGGATGGAGTGCAGGGTGGATGTGCTTGCTAAGAGTTTGCTCAGGTTCCTTGTTGACATTTCATCCGAGTCGCTGGATTCAGACCTCAGGGACAAGCTAATGACCAAGGCCACACACTGCCTGCTGCTGCTGGACCAGTGCACACACGGCAGATTGGTGGTAGGTAGCAGTCTTGGGTCGGTATCCTCATAGAAATGGCTGAATTTTTGCGCAGGGTGTCATCGAGTTCCAACAGTCTCGACATACGACGTTTTGAGTTTACAGCGCTCTCTCCCACTCCCACTGGGCTTACACAGCTAGCCTTGACATATAGACTACGTGGCTGAACTACTTTGGTTGCGCAGTAACGTGACATATGAGGGAGTTTTCCTTTTTTTGTGGCTTAGTTGTGTTTTTATGATTTTACAACTGTCATGCTAGGAAATGACTTGGGCTAGAGCAGTGGTTCCCAACCTTTTTTCCTTGAAGCCCCCCTTGCCTGTGTCCAAGACAAGCCAGGCCCCCCCAACCCCAACTCCTACCTGCATAGACGCACAAAAAGAATTAAGTGATTAATTACAAACTTTTATTTGCAAAAAATAAACAGGTTTTTGCTCATATTCTTATACACACACTTTTACATTTCTCTCTATGGATTTAATGTGTACAATTATAATTTTGCTAAACTCAATGCAGACAAAGTTCTGCGCACCTCCTGTGATCTCTAGCGCCCCCCTAAGGGGGGGCCTGGACCCCAGGTTGGGAACCACTGGGCTAGAGTGTTTCTCGACACCAAAATTCAGGTTACATCACTGTTGAAGGAACAGATCTGTGGTGCAACTCAAGTTCCACCTGTAGTTTTATTTAGATCGGTTGAAAATTCTTGCGAGAATTCTTGCGAGACCTCAGCAGATGAGAGTGAATAGAATGAATGAATCTAGAAATGTTGTCTTAAGTCATGCACAGAGAAAGATGTGTTGCAACAAGAACGCACCAATATCTTCACTTTGCTAGAGCGAATAGATTTGGTGCAGAAGAACTCCTATATGCTCCTAATGCTAGTTTTGAATGGATGGCAAAGTGATTTACTTTCATTCTTATCAATATAAATGTCAGCCTCATAATGTTCTATAACTAGAATTGAAACGTGTTACAAAATACGACACACCATTCTTTAAAGGTACCACTTGCAGGTTACATTTTTGCACAAGATGTCCATTCGTTCTGGAAGCTGGAAGACCCACTAAGAGGGCATTCCTGTAATAGAGATGAGAGAAACAAACCATGGCTTAAACCAGGAATTGGGTGGCATTCAATTATCTAATAAGCTGATCAGGTCCCATGTTACAGATTGGCCCATGCGTTATTATTTCACTGGGATTTCTTTACAATGGTGGTGAATGGAACCAGGAGTCATGATGTCTAACAGAATCAGAAAACCTTATTGATCCCAGAGGAAATTGTTTGTTTTGACTGCACAGGCGCACAGAGACACAAAGACAAGAACAGTATAAAAACTAAAATCTGAATAAATTCAATGAAAATGCACACAAATAGACATTTTATTTATTGTCCAAACCCTCCAGTGAACCTACACGTGTCTTCTGAGTGTTTCTATGTAAAATTAATGGAAATGTTTAGATAAACTAGAAAAACAAGTTTTGGGTACTATTGATATTATTCTGACCTGCTTGTACCTCTGCCTGGTATATATTAAAAACAAAAGTTTTAGACCACAAGCTTATCCCAAAACTATCATTAAACAAGGTCTTAGGCAGGATTTTCATAAATATGTAAACCTTTTTCAGCATTAAGGCATTAACTGATCTACTTCCATTCACCGCTGTCGCAAACAACCGTCTCACTTGGCTTTGAGTGAGCTGCTGGGCTCACATCACATCACTCTGGATGACTTTGTTTAGAAATGTACCATTTAATTAGTTAGAAATCTTTGAAATCCCCTTTTAAACCCCAAAGATGTAGGTGGTTAGTTTTTTTTCTATTTAGTTGTAATCACAGGATTACATGTGTGATAAGACGTATCTGTGTAATGCATTGTTTCAGTTTCTGTACTTTTTTCCATAACAGAAATGTTAAGGTGTCTTTAAAGATGTTTCCGT
Source organism: Brachypetersius gabonensis (assembly GCA_037577145.1). Lineage (NCBI taxonomy): Eukaryota > Metazoa > Chordata > Actinopteri > Characiformes > Alestidae > Brachypetersius > Brachypetersius gabonensis. Next base: position 6,097 of record JBBJLR010130880.1, on the reverse strand, counting down.
ATACTCAGCAAAATCCTTTCACCGAAATCAAGTATGAATCAAAAGTTTCAGCAGAATTCTGTGAGCAGGAAAATATCAACATGCTTTTGACATCACTGATGAAAAACAGCAACACACTTCTGGGTCCCTAACACTCCAATCTCATCCTGCAGGTGTTGCTGAAGGAGGTGGACAGTAGCTGCGTTTCTGACCCCGTACTGAAGTGCTTACAGAGCCTTTCAGCCCCGTAAGGTGTGTGAACTGAGTGCTAGCTGATCTTCTATCAGGCTGGACTCCTTTAAATGAAGTTCCTAAGACTTTCGCCCTGCTGAATTCCTCCAGCTGGCCTAAAGGGACTTCAGAAGGGTCTAAACCAGAGTCTCTAACTCTGGACCAGCTAAATGAACTGGTGACTACAGAATCCAGTACCAGAACCTGGATTTGAGGTCTGGAGTTGACATCTGGGCTAAACTAAATTCATCATTTTTGCTATTTTTATATGAGATACATTCCCAGTGAATAAATGGAATCGACCAGTTGTTCTTACTGAACTGTGGGGTTTATTGTGCTGAGTAGTCTCTGCATTAGTATACACTGAGAATTGTTCAGAGCCAATCAAAAGAAACGTTCCACCCCCTTGAAATGTAGTGACCAGGTATGTGATTAAAAACCTTGTGTAAAACCTTGTACTTGCACACAAACTGTAAAGGAGTCATGATTTTAATGGCAGATTATTGTATCACATTTGGCTACTTTTTTCATATTGGCTGATCTGGCCTGCAAATAATATGAACTCGCACTGTATTCGTAACCTGCTGCTTCACCTTTACTAAAACAAAATGACTAAAAAATGACCAATACAGCCCTGTTACAGTCGATGCAGCTCTTTTATTCATATTATTTTAAAAGGCAACTGATGCTCACTAGGCCTGTAACAATAGAGAAAACTCACAAATTGGTTAAATAGAGGATTCAGGGCTCACGGTTCAACACTGTGTTATCAGCAAAGAAAAACAGAAAACAATTCTGTGATTACAATCAAATTGAAACTAAGAAAACGTTAGGCACGGTTTACTAATTAGACTAGAGTTGATTGAAAAGAGCAGGGTTCACACTATGAACTGTAGACACATCATTTATAATGAATACAATGTTTGTATTGTTATACCTCTAACGCTTACTGCTAATAGAACGGACTAGAAATAAAGTGCAGCTGTAAGATGGAACTATATACATTTTAGTTACTTTAAATAAAAGGATTTGTGGAAGAAGCTGAATAGCAAGTAATATAACAACCATTTTAATAAGGTTTGCTAACAAAAGCATAGGCAGAAGGGCACAATAAAGACAACACAGGCACAGAGAAAGCTGTTCGTTCACCATCTCAGCGCGGAGATCTCCTGAATACAGACGTGTAATTAGTGAAGAGTTGGCCTAAAGTCTGTGTGGAGCTGTGTGTCACAGTGACTCTGTTGTGGCTGCTCTGCTTTCGTCCACTCTACTGTAGAAAAGTCCTTCAAACTTCACCTGTAAAAATCCGGTTACACTCGAAAACATCCCAGTATTACTGAATTTTTTTTCAGTATCTCCCAACTTAGGCACTTTTGTGCTGAATTTTTTGAAGGTGGCCTACAGGAACGTTCAGAAGGGCTGGAGAAGTAACACACAACACAACAGCCAATTCGATTTCTGTTAACTGTTTCACAATAGACATTTTTAGAACCGTCATTTCAGCTTCAATAACAAAAACACAGGAAATAAAATGCTTATCAGCAGCACTGGTACTGGAAAAAAAACTGCTCATTCTCAAACAACCACAGGCACCACAGAGTAGAGAGATGTCTTGAATAACATATGACCGTGTGAAAGTGTGTCAGAACATGAATCTGTTCTGGTCATGAACCTAGCAACAAGAACAAGGAACGTTTGCCCAGAGTCTGTGAAAGGCTGGAGCTCACAGGGTGTTGGGCTCAGTGAGACGTTGCTCTTGAGGGCAGGCTCCGGCTCACACTTGAGCTCCACATAAGCTGTTTTTTATCCATTACTTGTTCTTGGAGTAGAACCTTCCATCCTTCATGAAATCTCTGGACTTCGTATCTTCTTGTGATTCGCTCTCTTCCCGAACGGATGCCTCGTCCTCGTAGACCCTCTGCATGTTCATTTCCTGCAAAATGCGGGATTCATTTAGTGCCAAGTACTCATGAGTAGGAAACACACTATGGGCTGGTTTTCCGCACCCAGATTAAGCCTAAACCTAGACCAAGAGTAAAAAAAGGAAATGAAATCAGACTTAATCCAATTTTGGAAAACTCGTACTATATATGCCAGAGTTTGTAGCCACTCATACAGGGAATCTTTTAAAATCATATTTTAGTGAATGAATACATTGAAAGGGGTGGCTGGATATTCTGGGCATGAATTGTTGCAATTTTTTACACATGGCCACAAAAACTAAAAACTAATTCACACCATTTGTTTGTCATGAGGCTAGAATTAGAAAAGAATTTGACCAAATACAGCACAAACGCCCCTTCACTAGGTTGGAGGAAAACGTCCAATACTATTGAAGGCATTTCAGCTATATTGCTACCCTTTGTGTCCAAATGTACCCAAGCATTTTTGTCATTTTAGCACCAGTTATTTTATTTTGACCTATTTAACACGAGATAAGGATAAACCTTCATTAGTCCCACAAGTAGGACATTTGCACTGTCACAACAGAAATTGGACAGCACAAAGGTAAGAGGAGTAAAAACCAAAATTAGAATAAATAACATACCATATGTGTGTTTTATCTCTCTATTTATATACATACATAATTTATATACATACACACACATTCCGCACAAGATGTACATCTGAGGACCACTTCATAATGTAACCTGAAGAAGTTAACACTTGTTTACTTGTGTCAACAAAACATTGAAGATTTCAGTGAACACATTCGACTCAAGGCATCTTCGAAAAAACAAGGTGTTGCACCAACAGGACCCCCAGCTTGTACCTCATCAAACAGCTCCTCATCCTCCTCTTCCTCGGGGCGGTTCTCCATGTTCTCCAGGACCAGAGTTTTGTCGAGGGCGTGCAGAGGGATGTTCCCGAGGTCTCCACACTGAGCCACACAGAGAACAGGGTCAGCATAATCACAGCTGTGTGGGGGAGAGAAGCTGGTTGAGACGTGAGTGGGAGACTTACCAGGCCCTCTTTGAGTCTTTCCAGGACCTTTCCCAGCTCCCTGCGCACGGTTCTGGTGGAGACCGGGTCGCAGCGGTTCTGGTTGAGTTCCGAGGCGATTTCGAAGGTGGTGGTCTTCCTGCTGGTGCTTTTGGTGTGTTTTTCCGTCACGATCCTGATAAGGGTCTGTCTCTCCGTGTCGGACAGTTTGGACTTGCGGCCGCAGTTGCTCTTGGCGGACGAGGTCTGGCCGTACTTGGCGTAGGCCGTCAGGACCTTGGACACCGTGCCCCTCGACACGTTCAGCAGCTCCGCGGTCCTCGTCACCGAGGCCCCCGCCATCCGGGCCCCCACGATCCGGCCCCTCTCAAACTCCGAGAGCTGCTTCATCCCTCCGACACGGATCGGTTTGTTGTTGTGTCTTCTTCTGCACTCCAGCAGGTCCAGCGCCTCACTGCTGCCATCATTGGAGGACAGGCTGGGTTTACATAGTTCATATACCGGGGTTGACATACTTTGTTTGCTCTATTACTCTAATAAGTACCTACATTAATTAACTGGTACGCACCAAAATTACAAATTTTCTCTGTCTCGGCCGTAGTCGGGGCGGCGGAGGGTTGGTGTGTGTATGCGCGCTGAGGTCTGTCTCCGCCTCGTTTCGGGGCGGGTGGGGGCGTGGTGTCCGTGCCGGGGTCTCGGCGTGGTGGGGGCGTGTCTGGTCCGGGGGCGGGGCGTCCGTGCCGGGGTCCATGTCTCGGCGTGGTTCGGAGGGGTTGTGCGCGCAGTATGAAGCCATATTAGGTGGCCCATTTGCGCTATGAAGACTGAAAACTGGGGCGCATTTTGCGTACTGATGACGTATGTTCGGGTTTGCGTACCACTTATGTCAATCTGTTTATATATTATACTTATATTATACACTATAAGGACAAAAGTATTGGAACACACCTGATTTTCGCGGTTTAGGCTAGACCCCTTACCTTTAGTGAAGGGCAATGCTTCAGCATACAAAGACATTTATGACAACTGCATGCTTCCAAGTGTGTGGACAGTTTGGGAAAGAACCCTTTCACTTCCAGCATGACTGTGTCCCAGTGCACAAAGCAAGCTCCATAAAGACATGTGGAAAAACCTGACTGACCCGCACAGAGCCCTGACCTTAACACCATCCAACACCTTTGGGATGAACTGGTACGGAGATTGTGAGCCAGGACTTCTTGTCCAAGCTCTGGGCACAAATTTCCACAGAAATTTATTGTAGAAAGCCTTCCATAAAGAATGGAAGCTGTCTTAGCTGCCATGGGGTACCAACTCCATTTCAAAGTCCCTGTTGGTGTAATAGTCAGGTGCCCCAATACTTTTGTCCATATTGTGTACATTAAATGTATATCTAATAATTCAGACTGAAACATGTAGAAATGTTATTAATGCTACTAAAACACTTTTACATCTAAACATATATTCTGATGTTTCAGATTTTAAAAAATCCTAATCCTAGTTTTCACTTTCAGTGAGAAATTGATTAGGAAAAGCCATTAGTGGAATAATTTAATACATAATTACTTCAGTTTTATGTCGAATTTGAAAACATTTTTTAGCCACTAACATTTTTACTTGTTTCAAATTAGATTCTGTCCAACAAACTGGGTATTTAAAAGCTGGAGTTTTAAATTTAAGAGTATTGTAGGTTTTTGATTCAAATTACTTTTAAATAGGTTGGATCACCAATCCATAGATAAACTAATAGCTGACAAAAAAAACAATGTTTGCTGAGACCAAAGGTAAACACAGTGTCCTAATTGCTAAAGTAATAATTACAAACCAATCAATCAACATTGCCATGGAAACACAAAGCAATTAAGTTATACTGACCAGGACAACGTTGTCATTCACGTTTAAGTTGAACTGAATTATTTGTCTTGTTCTACCAAATTGAATTACAAAAGATATCATGAAATTTCAAGCGGTGATATTTTATTTACAACACTTCACACAAGATGTTTCATTTTACAGAGTTTATATTAAACGACCTGAAAACATAATTGTTATAAGCATGATTACAACAGCTATTTTAATAAGCATCACTAACCTAAACGTTTGCAAATCTGCAAATTTAAGACACCATAGGTACATTAAACAAGCTATCCGTTCTGTAGATATACATCATCGTTGATGGAACAAAACCTTGTATCTCCATATACTTCAGCCCATTGCTTTGTGTGAAGACTTCATGGTGAGTGGGTTAGCAGAAATGGACCATATAAAAGTAATATTTTGGAGATGCATGTGTGTGTACATGAATTTTGTCTAGATTATGTTGACCATAATCTTGCGGTTCCTCACTCATTGTCCTTGTACTACTTCTGAGTCGTTCTGTTCCTCACTGGAACCTTCATACTCTTCCTGGTGGGGCCTTCGGATGTTTATATCCTGTAAAAATGTGAGGTTTACAATGTTAAACACATCGAATGTAAAAAGTTCTTTGCACACATAACCATTTAGAATCAATGCAATATAGAATGTACCGCACTGTTTCTTTCTTGAAAGAATGTGTTAAATACAGCATGTAAACTTGTTAGTTATGTATATATTAGGGCTGGGAAAGTTAACGCGTTATTATCGCATTAACGCATTATTTACTTAACGTTGACAATTATTTTATCGTTCGTTAACGCAGGTTTTTAAAATCCTTTTTAAATTTTTATTTCGCATCTCGGCGGCATCTTGGGCCTTTTTCCGAGCGCACAGATTGCCAGTCCGCCCCTGAACACAGGCGCCGAGCTATTTAATATGGACAAAAGTAATGGGACATCTGACCCCCGCAAAAAACAACCAACACGTGCAGCGCTCCCATTACTTTTGACCACATAAGACGCCTGACCATTACACCAAATGTGACTTTAATACTGGTTCCGCCCACATGCTTTGCTGCTGCTATAATGGC
>JBBJLR010130834.1:0-17586 GCA_037577145.1 Brachypetersius gabonensis | reverse complement strand
ACACACAGACACACACACAGACACACACACAGACACACACACAGACACACACACACAGACACACACAGACACACACACAGACACACACACAGACACAGAGTTATCAAGTGAACTAGACCTGGGGAGTGTAGTATTTCACAAATCGAACAATCTTTGGAACAGTGTCATGAAAAAGACAGGACTGTCCTCGAAGAACGCTATGAAATTTGACTTTTAGCAACCGTAATAAAATCCTGCCTTAAGCAACTTCAATTAATTAGCATGTTTAAGAGACCCATACAGTACAATATTCTCACTCTGGTTCTAGCAAAAGGCAGCAGCAAAATAGGTTCCCAGGGAGGTTGTTTGTGAACCTCGGGTGCAGATGATGAAACTCCACATTCCACCTAAAAATGGTTTAATTTGCAAACACAGCTCTACAAGATAAATAGTGTTGAGGGCTAAACCTGCTTCCATAAGCTTCATTATCCAGTGCCTTAGAATATGAAGTTCTCAAAAAGTGGACTGAATGAGCTGGTGGAAGGAGCCAAAAGCACATTTCCATTTTGTCCTTCCAGTTGCTCATTGTTGTCTATTGTGTCCTGGTGTTGACTTGTAGGACAAATGGCCCATCTGTGACTTAATGCCTGCCTCAATGACAGCCTCAGGACCAACAGTGATGGCACTGTGCAAAATAAATCAGATTTAGCACCCCCCCACACACACACACATACAAACGCACACACACAGTTATCATATAATACACAGTACAGCATCCTTAGAGCTCACGCTGATCACCCTATCAGTGTCAATCTGAACACGTGTCACTCTTGCCCTCAGCCTAAAGGGACTTAAGAAGACCAAATGCAATCAACAACCACCCACAGCATCAGTGACCCCAGTATAATTGGACATGACTCACATTCTAAGCAGGATCCCAAAGCCCCTGAAAGATGTGAATCATCTCAGCTCAGCATGAAGAGCACAGCAATCTATTAGCATCTGGGTACAAAAGCTTCTGCGACTGGAAGAGCCACATAAGATTTAACAGCAAACCTGCCAAGGCCTTTCATTCTGCTTCACATCTCTCTCTAGGGGTACATCACCTCTCCATATCTTCTGTGGTGGTATACTTTAGGGGTGTCAAGCAAGATGCTTTGCAGGCCCAGTGAGGCCATTATATGACATGACATTAATAACAGGCAGCTTTTTAAAGACAACACTAAGTGATTAACTATGCAGGTACATAACTGGATGAAGTCTAGCCAAACTGTAAGCACTGAAGAGAAGGAGGGTCAGTAGGTGGATAATATATTTTTAATTAAAAGATATCTCAAAAGCCGGTTACACTGTAAAAGCTGTTAAACCTCCAATGAATGGAGGAATAAATGGTGTAAAGAGCCACAACAAGCACATTAACCATTCAGTCATTTATTCATGCTATACTGGGTTCTTCAAGTAGATGTTGGGCCCAGCCATTGAAAAGTTATGTGATTATAACTTTATAACTTATAACTTATTATTATATGATGGTTGCACACAAGGAGGTAAAGAAATGGTCTGGAACATACTAAGAAGTATGATTAAGCATCTTACTATGGCTGATTCTGAGCTTTGTTTTTGCCTTGAAAAACAAATTTACAATACGTGGTCATTATATACCTAAATCTGACAAGTACACCTGTAAGCACTACGTACTGAATAACTTATTGAATTATAAGAATACTGCAAAGTAAAAACATGACAATATGCACTGTGTAGAATAACCATCCTGTTAATTATGATATCTGATGTAATCTTTTATACTAGTACTGATACTAGTACTAGCCTATCTAGGACATTCGTGTCATATATCTCTCTCCTCCTCCAACATTCCAGCACAAGACTCAGCAGTAAATTGTGTCACAATTGAACAATCACCATTTTTCTACATTTAGATTTTATTTTAAATATTGTGGGAATATCGAATTGCTTTCAGTCTTATTTTCTTAAAAATATATCGTGAGTGTATTAAACCTCAAGCCTAATCATTTGTTTCAAACCCTAAACCATCTATTCTGTTACACACTTACACTACAGGAGCTGAAATACTGGAGCAAACACTAGCAGCATTTTTATTGGTTTTAAAATAGTTATTAATTTCTACTGACATCAGTTTATCACTTTCAAATTTACTTATTTTAATTAACCTTAATTTTTACTTTTTTATTTTTATGCCTACTTGTCTCGCTTACTTTTATAGCTTATTTGATCTTTTTTAAAGCACACTGAATAGCCTTATCACAGTGTGGCGTATTAATACTTTGCTTTGGTATAGAAATAGTTTTCTGCCTGGATCGGACACCAATCAATTAAGGTTTTGTACAGGCTGTGGTGTTTTCCACTACTGTATATTTCAGAGTTTTAAAAGAAGGGACTAATAACTATTAAAGCACAAACGGACAGTTATTGTTTATAATTAATGGCAATAATTGCACATTTTACAGATAATAATTCAATTTTGGTTTATATCTGCAAATATTGTCTGTTGCTGACAAATCGTACACTCCTAAAATGAATATTAACCCATTAAAATCTAGAGTTGGATCAGCATGATGACTAATGACTGATAGGACACAAGCTGTAATACAAACAAGCCTTTTCCTGATGTTGACAACCACTGCATTCGAAAAATAATCTCAGCCAGAAAAAGCATGGTTTGATTAAAACCAAAGTATAAAATTTAAACTACAAAACATGAATATATCTATGTAAACTATTAACTATACATCATAATGAAATAAACAACTGATATGTTTATTAGAATCTTTGTGCTGGTTGAAAGGACATCCAGCTGTCCATAATGATTGACTAAAACGATATTAAACTCAACTTCCTTTCCAGTCACACGAATTTCCATAAAGCAAAAATACAGGAATAGATTGAAGGTTAAATGAATTTGTTGAACACACACAGATCCACAACAAGGTCTAGCAGAAGCTGAAACAGGAGGCATGTGAAGGGGAACCTCCCATATGGAGGCAGTGTGGCCTATATGCAGGAGAAACTGGGTAACCCAATTGATGAATATTCTCCCATTTCTAATTTCAAGGTCCTGGAGTTCTATAAAAAGAGGTGGGGTGTGTTTAGCAAAGCTGAAGGCACAGCTAATGGGAGTTTGGAGCTTGCGTCACTCATACACAAGGACATCTAAACATTATTCCTTGAAGTCAAAACAATTAGGACAGACTCAAATAGGATTTCACAGGCTTTGGATTTATACCCGAAATCTCAAAATCACTCTTAAAAAGGATATTTTAGTCATGACTAATCATACTTTAATGTATTTATAACTGCAGTTCTGAATATGTTCAGAAAAAGTATCAATAGTCAACAGGTATTAAAAAGCAGATAAAGCCTGAGTTTCTGCATGCTGTATGTTACTATAGAAGCTATGATTGTATCTCCTCATCTGAGGACAGATTTTATCAGACATTACATTAATTATTAACATCAATTTGCATAAAAATGTAGAATGTTTAGACATGTTTTTCTCTTCTTTTGTAAAGTTATGATAGTTCTGTCCAACAGCGACAACATTGGACAGGACAATTTCTAGCTATGAATGAGGTGAGAGATCAGATAAGAAATTCTGAGAGCTGTGGTGATGTTACTGCGCAGTTTACATCACAGTCTATGCTTCTCTGTGGACAGGGGGTCTATAAGTAAGCAACTGCAGCATAAACAAGCAACAAAACACTGCCTTTTTTACTTTTAGTAATGATGGCTAGTCATTCAAGAAATATGGGAAAATACTATTTTTTTTTTAGTGTGGGGCATTTTGGTCTCTTAAAATCTATATAAAAAAATTGATATATACACATGCAAGTTCACCCAAAACAACCAAACCAAGAACATTCAGAGTGGCTGAATGTTCTTTGCAGATCCAGGAGGAAAAGCCCTCAGATCTGGGCCATGATGATGACTCAGAGAGCGGGCTTACAGGAGGAGAGGGGGTGCTGCCGAATGAGCGAGAGAAAAGCAGACAAAGAGTCATCCCTCCATTCCTCGCCCCTCATACATGCACACCAGAAGTGCAAGTAAAGCAGCGTTCACACTCGAATTCCCCCGAGTCCCCTCTGAGGAAATTACGAGCTAAATCACATCACATTTGCATCTCCTTCAGCGCGCCAGAGATGAGTCGAGATGACCTCAATAACACTGATGCTCAGCATTCTCCGTTTCTCTCTCTCTGTCTCTCATTGCTGCGTGCTGCATGGAGAATCTGGGAGAGCCTGTTTAAATTCCTCTCCAAGTGACTTTAGTCTCTCATGCTGTTCCTGAGAGAAAACAAGTTCATTAACTCTTCAAAATAAAATAATAAAAAAAAGACAGGCCTACTGAAAATCCCACAAGATGCTGCCAGAGGAGAATCTGTTGTAATAACAGGGCCAGGGGTGTATGTCCACTATAATGATCTTTAAATAGACATTTGGTCACATGTTTAACTGCTGATGGTCAACTGAGGAAGAGGGAGTTTATCAAGGAGAGAAAGGCACAAAGAAGTCAGTGACGTAGTCAAACCCACACTATTCCCGGGCTGTCTTTAAAACGGGAACGGTTTAAAGCACACATGGGCCTAGAGCACATGTCCTGCAAAGGAGGAGGATTACAGCATGGAAGAGCCATTCAATATAATAACCCACTTCTTCTGCAAATAGCAACAACAAATAAGAAAACCAAAATTAAAATAAAAAAAAAAATTGTTTTATATTTGTATGTCGTACAAATGTTGCTTGTGTGGCATATGAAGACTATTCCTTTCTTTCAACTACTGCTCTGTTCTGCACACTGTGACTGTTTATGTGAGTATGTGTGATGTTTACAATCATGTGTAATTATTATGTTCTACACATCAGCCTATTTGGCTGAGGACTTGGTCAAGGCTCTGTAATATGGGTTTGTGTGTTGGGCCTGCCTGCATGAGAACCTGGCATCAACTTTATGAGGTGGAGGTGCATTTGATGGAATTCTGCATGTAATGAAATTCACGGTCCACTGTTTTTTATTTAGTCAGCTTTTAATCTTAATGCACCATTTAGTTCAGACCATTTCCAGAGAAAGACTAAAATGCAGCCGTTTGTTCCAGTAGGTGCTTTTAAATGGTGACAGCGCAGCACAGAGGGGTGTGAATGTTATTTCTAAGGTTACGTATGTTTGTTAGCAGTGCTAGAGCATGTGTTTGTTTATACAGGTCAGTTCTGCGTGCCCTGTAGAAGCTTGCAGACTAACAGAAGCGGTATGTTTGGTATGCATGGCTTGTGCATAGGTGTTTGGGGAGCTGTTGCGGTAAAGAGTGGACACAGTGCTCCTGTGTGTTTGACCCCATGGAAAGGGAAACGGGCCCGTTCCAAGGTCAACAGCACACAGTGAGTGCACTGACCGTCTCTAAGACGGTCCACTTCCGGCCAATTAGAGAGGAGGGTTAGCGGTTAGAGTGGTTAGCATACCTGAGAGGTGGGCTGGGCTCTAGTTTTGATAAGATTCATCACAAACTTATTTGGAGGCATTTGGTTGTGACGGCGCTTCGATGAATGAACAGGTTAAAACAAACAGAGCATCAACAAAATACTGTATTAGAATGTTGCTGGTTTAACATTATATTATGTTATTACAGTGTTCAAGTTTTAAGAAGGGAAATTCAACCCAATGTAAACTGCTTGTACAGGATGGGCCATGGATAAGTAGCCCGCCTTTAATACTGCTGCAATGCTACATTAATATTATTTGAAAATGATTACAAAAATCTGAAAGTGGCCAGGGAAACACTAGGGAACGTCAGGGAACATCAGGGGTTGATGACTAGTGGGTAAGTGAATAAAACAATCCACTTGCTCGTTCATTTTGTCATACTATCCCCGGAGGCGGGCTACTTATCCGTGGCCAAACCTGTAGTTAAAGTTGGACTATTCAGAAGCAACCAAACACCCACATGAAATATATACTGCACCTCAGCTGCAAACTGGCACCCTACATTGTAATCAGAGTCTCACTGACATACTGCTGAAGTGATAATCTGAGCTCATAACAGTTAAATGTCACAATAATGCCATTACAGACTTCTTTGGTACTGACTGAATTGGTAAATTTGAACACAAACTGCCCTTTGTGGTTAGAATAACAAAAATGTGTAAACTGTTTAGACTTCTCGGACCAATACTTTTCTCGGACCAATACATGTGAAATATGATCACTGCCCATTTGTTTATGTTTTTGGGCCAAGCAGATGAGCATGTCCACCTTTTCTTTCATAAGAGCTGAACCACAATGTGCCAAATTGCCAGCTGAGGTCATGTAGTCATGTTAACAGGGTGTTTCCTTGCTTCTGGCTAGTCTGACTCATCGACAGGTAGATCACAAGCTCTCGATTTCAGGTTATCCTCACTTAGGATAAAGTCGATGATAATGTAGAAATTAGAGAGAGTATGAAAATATAAGAGAGAGAGAAAGTGAATTGGAAAGTAAGCATAAAGCAGCAAGAGTGTACAAGAGACTGCAAGAGTGTGAGAGAGTGCAAGAGAGAGAGCAAATGACAGCGCAAGCACGAGAGAGAGAGTGATTTTCTCATTTTCTTACAGCAGCTTCTTACAGCACTTCTATGTTTCTGTTGTTCTGGGGGACAAGCTGAGCAGCACAGGTCATTAAAGAGAACAAGCAGCCAGTAATGGTGGTGTCAAAGGCATGTGCTTTCCTCACGAAGCTGCTCTAAGGTGGTGCAGAGTCGAACGCTGAGAGAATCCTCACCCGCGCTGTTTTTGCCTAAAGTACTTAAACACAAATGAGGCAAGTGAGGCAATAAGCGCCTCAATTGATTCTTCTTAATAACCTGAAACGCAGTTTGCCTCTGGACATTGCTAGTAAGAGCAGAGCAGCCTGTGTGTTAAAAGTGGAGCTTCCTGCAGTTGTTTTTTCACTAGGAATGGCTTAGATAATTTAGCTAAAAAGGTTTATTTCAAGTGCGGTAAAAGAGTAGACAAATGTCAGTGAATTAATGAACACTTTAGAGAGTCAGTAAAGAAAAAAAAGCTTTGAAATAGCTTTGGAACTTTAAAGAACAACTTTTTCAATTAAATTAAACCCAGAATTGTTACAGAAACGAAAGGCGTCTTAGACAGTGTTATTTGTGGTGGAATGACAAAGCGACACAAATACGTTCTAGCGCTGGCCTATCTACTGCGATTAGCATGCACGAAAAGGCAAGCAGGACAAGTCCCAGTAGAGACCCGTTCAACACACTCATATTTGACACAGGTGTATGGGTACATAAAAGGGCCCAAAATAACCTGTGAGTGCGTTTGCTCCCTGACATCCATTAACAGAATAACTGCTGAACAGCTTAACAACTAAAAGCTGCCTGACGAGCTGCCTTGATAGGTAGAACCTCCTGCGAGCATAATCTTCAACACATCTTCAGCATACAGTAGGGATTAGTGTCTGAGCTGCTTTCTAGCCCGAATCCTCCATTAAATCCACTTCAGGGGTCTCTATAGAGTTTACGGACACCACAGAGAGACCGGGCCTTGACGCTTTCCGACCGCGGCCTATTCCTGAAGGAGCAGGGCCTCTGCGAAGCCATGTCCATGCAACTGAGGGACAATAAGAGCCAAATATAGAACCATTAAAACGCTGGTTTTACTAAAACCCCACCATTAAAGCAACGGTTCTGCCAAAAATCTCATTTACAGGATTTTTCCTTTACCCTCAAATCCACCAATCAGCTAAGATCAGCCACGTCTGGTGCTCAGAGGCTGCTTTATTTTGCACATCTAACAAAGCTAACAAGTAGTGGAAATTTATAGAAATTGCCATTCCCAAGTATATAAAATGCAGATGAACTGTGACTATTAGAGCTAAGCCTTCAGTTTATGCCATAAATGTCAAACTCCTTTTCTACAGTAACACTCATATGTTCCTATGGCTGTTCTGGTGTAAACACAAATATTTAAATATTATAAAAACATGCAATGAACTTTACACAAATGGCTCCTGAAGGTTTCATGTAAGGGAAAGCTCACTTGTGTATCTACCTAGAAATGGGGGTAAAACATGTAAAAATGAAAAAGCAAAATTGGGTCCAATCAAAAAAGGTGGTATCAGTCTGGACCAAACTGAACCACGGTTCGGTTCTTTCTCAGCATTCAAACTCAGCATTTTTTTTGGAAGGTTTGGACTTCCGGATCAATTACAGGCAGGCTATTGAAGAAAAAGAATTAGAACAGTAAAAAATAAGATGTGACAGCACACGGGCAGACTAGGAGAAGTATTTAATTTTGCCTAATTTGTCTAGAACTAACTGACTGTACATACAAAATGGAGCTTTTAAGTAGTCAGAGATTTCAAAATAACTATACACAAGGACTGCACAATATGGGCAGAATAGTAGTATTGCGATTTTGCTGCTACGTATTGGGATTGCAATATATTAGCTATATTTCAATATATTAAAATAATTAATACATTCTATGTATTAAAGAGCCCATATCATTACGTTTCTGGAATTAAAAAAGTTTGAAGTATAGCCAGACAGTCCACATATAGAAACTAAGTGGCAAAATCAACCTAAACATTTCCATATGTCTCAGTTTAGCCCCACCCCCCATTCATCCTGAAGTTATGAGTGTTTCAGTCTCAAACTGTCTTCTGAATGAGCTACAATACAGGGTAGCCAAATAGAAAAGAGATCATTTACATACATGAATCTTAAAGGCAGTCTTGTTCAACTTTACGGATGAAAAAGGTTAAAAATGAATACATTTATGAAAAATGATTTGGGTACATGAATGTGATTGGTCATAGGCTCATTTGCATATTGGAGTCTTCTGCAGTTGCAGAGACCGATATTGACACAATGATTAATATAATGAATGTGCAGTATTGTTCTATTCTGTGCTTTGCAGCAAAGAAAAAAAAGTACACTTGCTTGCAGTGTTAGCATTAAGGACAGAATTAAATCAGACCAGAATGGCAAGACAAGCCGAATCCTAAATGATCCCTTGCTTGATGAATAATGCACTTCTCCAGGAGGCCAAGCAAAGCTTTTTATGCCCTAAATAGTGCACTACGCAGGATGTCAGTTAATGGCAAATATCCTACGAAGTGCTCTACATAGTCTTGTACGCTACACATTACAAAACAACCACTTAAGGAGTTTGGATCCCCTGGGGGGAGATGCTACGCAGCCTGATGTTTCAGTGTGTGGGAGGCCTCCTTGTGCGTCATCTTTTAAAAAAAAAAGTAGCATCTGGAGGATATGCTTATGCCCGAGTGATCATTTTGCAATTCAAATCAACACGAATGTTAAATGAATCACACCGTTAAATACTGCGCCCACATGGCTTTACCCCACATGGGCGTAATCGAGAGCACAGGGATTTTGAGGGACATTTTCCAAGCACCGTGAGAGGTATTTCGGGCATGCTGGATTTTCTAAATGGTGGATATTGGTGAGGATTTTACACATGGAGGTGCAAAATGCTTAAGCACTTTTTAAAGAACAAGATGAACCATCACCATGAAATATTTAAGCAACCAGGGGCTTGACTTCCTGGCCAAAATGAAAGTGTGAGTAGGAGGAAATATTTCAGTCTAGTGCAATGTCAGTTTCATTTAGATGATCTGTCTTTTATATAAACATAAATCTACACACATACACACACAAAAATAAATGCTGGGCATCGATCAGATTTGTTTTTTTATCGTACAGCAATACACAGAATATGTGTCTATGTGTAGAGCTCAAGAGCACAAAAAAGCAACAAGCTTTCAAAATAAAAGGATTTAAAAAAAAAAATGAAGTTTGCAATGGCACATCGGTGCTCAGAACGCCCATGCATGCAAAACTGTATGAAAAAAACAGGGGTCCCAGCCATAATATGAATACATCATCAAAACACCTTTCAGCACCACCAACACCTTTAATTAGACTTTTGTTAGATTACATGAAGACCTTGATACATTTGGACACGAAGTAACTCACCTGGAGCTGTGACTGGTCACCCTGTCAGAAACACTGTGACTGGTTAGAGGCTAATTTACATATTCTGCTACATCAGCATTGTAGAGAGTGCTACTGCAATAACAATTAGCAGATGATGTACTGTGCAGCCCTTAAGTATACTACTATTTACAGAAAGTGCCAGAACGAACTGGAAAAAGAAAGCAAAAGACAAAGAATGAATGAACAATAAAACACAAGCAAGCAAAAAGTAGTAAGGTACCTTTCACAGCATTTTTTTATTTTGTCTGGGCCCTACTATATATATATCATCATGCTGACCACTCTGTCTATTAGCCCACCACTGTTAATATCCTCTTTTGCGGATTTTAGACCAATCAAACAGTCCTCTGACCTCCTGCCCTTTTCTGCCTGGAGCTGAGCACCGACGAGGTCTGGCTGAAGAGGTAATGAACTGGAAATACAAAACAAAACCACAAACAGCAAAACATCTCTGACCCGTGTCCAGGGAAACCCAGCAACAAACCCTGACCTCTCTACTGATGACTGCATTAAAATCTCTCACCCTTTTTTTTTTTTAACCAAACCCTCAAAAACTCAATGTAACAATGAACAATGAAAATGCAGCAAGGATTAAAAAACCTTCAGGAGGTACGATAAGTCCTAAAATCAGGTCATTTGTCTAAACCCATCAGCTGGAAATGTGCTCTTAAGTCTCAGGCTTCGATAAGGAACTCCAAAAATGCTCCCGACTCCCAGGACACCCAGTTAGCTGGACAGTACCTGATGTGATTAAGTCTGTCTCAGATGAATCCCTGACCTTAAAGGAAGAACACAACCACCACAAACAGCAGGAATATCTGTGCAGCACGTAGTAAAGCCTTACAGCAGCATTCTTTTAACAGTGAGAGCTCTCATTCTCATATTCATACTGGTTTTGCCATACCCCATTATAGGGATCAGCCAAGACATGCTTGGTCTCTGGATTGACTCCAATGTCAATTACTGAACATCTATTTTTCTATCTTTCAGAAATAGAAAGTGGGTGTGATTTTACCAGAAATAAGCATGAAGTAGAGGTCTGCAGGGGGACCTGCCAGAAAGACTTACAGTCAACCAGCCCAGTGCCAGCAGGACAACACATATGTAGAGAAACCTTGAAAATTAATGTATAGTTAAAAAGGATAAATAACGTATATGAAAAGGGGAATGAAGAAACACACTCAACTGTGGTAAGGCAACCAACTGCATGAACACCCAAGTCTGTAACTCAGTCAGTGTGAAAAGGCATCATGCTTTAGAATAAATAGCTGCGATTTCAGATACTGAGAATATCAATATTTTGCTTTGATATATTTTTCACATTTTCCAAACTACTTAAAATACACCCATGGTTAGGAGTCTGTCATAGATCACATAATATATGAAACATTTCATTATATGATCTATTACAGACTCCTAACCACCATTTGTGTTACGAGAAATTTCCTTAAGTTCAAGTTACTTACCCAAAGTAACTCCCCAGCATTAATATACATAGAATAGTGTTTTCTGGATTTATTAAGGATTTGTATTGTTCTTATCTCTGTGTATCTTTGTGTCTGTGCAGTAGGGCTGTGCAATGTGGCATAAAAAATTCCTATATTATTCCTATTATAAAGAATATTTTCAGTTCTTTTCAACAATGTTCAATGGTTCAAATGTTTTATGGAAGGCATTAAATGCTCCATTTAAGAAAATTCTTTAAAAAAAAAAAAAAAACATGTTGGAATTTAGAATCAGCTTTTTTTCATGGATATGGGAATGGCTGCTTATCCAAAGGAAATAACATTTAGTCAACAAAACTGAAAAGACATTTTAGCATAGTTTTTATTTTGTAAACCAAATTTAGTCTCATGCTGCAAGTAAGTGTGGTTCCGCGCAGGTGACGCAACTTTTGTCATTTTCGCGAGGAGCGGATATTTCTGCGGTAAATCTCTCCTGTGGGCATAAAGTTTATACTGCACAGTACTAATGTATAGTCAAAACATAAGCAATTCCCTCTGGGTTCAAATGAGTCCAGGTAAATACTTTTTATCCCGATTTATCAATTTTTGACTTGTGTGAACTATCAGTGCCACTCTGACAAAAAAACACACACACATCCTTCCCTGTTTTGACAAAATCAAACAACATGAACAGAAAAGAGGTGTGACCCTGGGAGTTTCACAATCTCGGCACACTTCGACCTGACTGAACAGGTGTGCATACCTTTCCAAACAAGGCCAAGCCTTTCCGCCTCCCAAGCAGGCCTGCTGTCTGTGTTCTGGGGAGAAGCAGACAAAAGCCAGGCGACCGTGGGAACACCGGAGCATGACCCTTATTGGAAATGTAGCATTCCAACCATCGTTTTTTTCCCACAATAATGCTCAGAGAGCTTAACGTGTTAAGGCGGCTAATGTCAGCCCTCAATCGCCATCTGGCAATGAGCTGGAAATCTACAGAAAGGCACAACCATTAGTTAAGGCAGTAATAAGGAGATTACAGAACCAGATCTTAGTTTAAATTAACAAAGTTATTTTGGTAATTGGAATTAGTTTACATAAACTGTACTGGTGGTTAAAACGATAGTTTGGCAAAAATTTACAAAGGCAACGCAGCCATTACATGCTGGTTACATTAACCTCATACTTCCAGTGCATAGCTCAAGAAGTCTGACCAATGTCTTGATTGGCCAACCCCAGGGGGAACTGTAAATCACATTCTTGGTAATTCCACCAATTTCCAAATGGTCTGCATAATCCAATCACTGAGAAGTAATCAAAGCCATTTAGCATGGTTTAATGTGAAACAGTTTAGTGAAACAGATCAAGAAACATTTTCTTCTCTACAGTGGCAGTGCAAGGAACCAGGGGTCATGATGTTACCACACAAATATAGTATACTATTTATCATCCAAAACCTGTGAACCTAATAATGTCTGAGTTTTTACATGAAATGCTGGTTACCTTACAATGCCCATGTCTGGAAGAGTTCTATATATATATTTATGGCCAAAACTTCCTCTTAAAACTAACATAAATCAATGTCTCTTCACATTCCTAAATTTTCAGTATGTTTCTGTGATGTAGGTTTGTGAGCAAACTGATTCCAAATTGGTCAGTTTCTCAAGAACAGTACGTTAGACCACCTCACGTGACCTTGTTTACATCCTAACCATTTAATTATGCTAAAATGTTGAGAAATGGTTGGAATTCCCCTGTAAGTGGTAAAGACAGTCACCCAGCCGCAGTGAAACCTGAAGAGGGCCAAGCCTTCAGTTCTGCCACACTAGATGGTAATTTGATTCTGTAAGTGGGGTTTGGTTCTCTACTGCTCCCACGGGGTTCCCTGTCCGAGTCGCCTCTGATGCTATAGATAAATCCCTCCTGCTTCTCCTTCTCCCACTCTCACACAAACCTAACTACAAGAAAGCTCGTACTGAGGTCTGGGTATTGTTTAGAATTCTTCATACCAACAATGACATTTTGATTTTGATACTGTGTGTAAAATGCATCGTTCAATTCAAAAGTGCGACTGTATCATAGGGACATGACAATTCAGCGTGGCGCTTTAACATTACAGGCATCATTTTTCTTTTTATGTAAAATTCATGAACCTGGTATTGTGAGAACTGAATCGTGAGCCCCATCTTGTAAATCAAGGGCTTACTGTACTGTCACACACCTATTTAACCCTTCAGCGGGGGAATTTTCTTAACAGCTCTACCCGTTGCTGCAAGTTTTTTTTGCGCCAGCATGCCAGACTAAAATTCATCAGACTGTTATATTGTATTTTGAATTGTTCTTGTATTCACTTCGGTCGCTGTGTCTGTTCGGCTCGATGCTGGTGTCACCTGTTTGACTTTGCCTTGCTCAACAGGATGATTCTATTTGCGGCACAACAGCACAAGCTGTGGTTGCTATGGTTCCAATGTCATATTAGTTATGAATAAATATGAGGGGGATGATAAACACTTCATGAAGATGCTTTATAAAAGTGTGCAATGAAAACAACTGCCTGGCTGTGTAATTTGCCGCTATTACTTTGATGCATGTCAGGTGGCTCAACAGTTGAGCACAATGCAAAGATTTGTTATTCAGCGCTGCTTGTCAGTTTGTGTTTCTTCATTGTATGTGTTGTGCTCTTGAGTGTCCTTCATAGTCAGTTGGTCCGAACGCAGCCTGAGTTTAGTGATTTAATAATGAATTGAATGTCAGATGAGATGTATAAAAGTAAATATAAAGCTCCAAATGTAAGAATGATGGTATATTCGCTGTAATACTGTATTCCCTGTAACCTGTATGTTTATTGCTCAGCGTTCTAAATGCGACGCTACGCTTTGACGGAACAGTCAGTGACACGCCTGTGTGATGCTATGAGCTGAATGGTTTATACCGAATCCTGAATGGTACTTTCTTGATACCTTTAAACGCCAGACAGGAAGTCAGTAATGAGTGGGAAGAAGGGTTGGGCAGTATAATGGTCAGGACACTGGTATTAGAACAGTATCAACCTTCTATTCTAGATTTACCCCAAATTTCCAAATAAACATGCTTATTGGCTTCCCGACACTGATCAGACTGAATACAAAGGTAATGAAATTTGACAGTGAACGACATTTCATTCACAATATTTCATTACTTATGGTATTGAAGTAACTTGGTTGGTACCATAAAAAAGTCGTGAATTTTGTGACATAGTCCTAGTCTAGATAACTTTTTTGCCCTGATCTTCATCTGAGTAATTCATTCTAACTAGGCCAACTTGCTGTCCCACATAATTTCCTAAACGTGCTTTGGTCCATCCAGATACAGATACTTCAGATTGGATCAGAACTTGCCCAAAACTACATCTGCAGTATTATACACACAGTGAGCAAAAGGGGAATGGACGTCCAGGATAAATAATAGCCTATTTTCATGTTCACTGACCTCTTCTGAACATCCAAACACCTTACTCTGGCACCTCAGACCACCTAATTTCCAAATGAACACAACTGCAGAAAAGAATCGGTCTGAAAAATGAATTAGAAATGCACTGACCTTTGGCTAAATAGTGGCTCAGACCAGTGCGGCCTATGCAATGAGCACGGCAGAGACATTGAGAAGTTGATGTAATAAAGATTGCTGAAAAGACCCATCACTGGCATTTAAACACTGAAGTCAATTTGGACGTGTGTATCTTATGATATAATGTAATTACCTCACGGTCAGCAGGAAGCATTCAGCCCTGAGCTACTCAGCTGAGATGAGCCCATAGTAATGCAGTGCAGAGAAAGAAATCAGGGATTGGGTACACTTATGATCATAGCAAAATAACAGTGTGTAGTAAGCACATAGCATTTTTTACCTGCTACTTCTTAGACATTGTCCTGTCCTGATCACGATCATTATTAGGATTGGCTGACAGTTATTCCTATGAACATTCCTATGAATAATCATTGCAATTAACAATGTCTTCATTTTTACAAATAATGGCTACCAATTGACAACAAACATTTTCCTGTACTTATAATGAGGGAAGAGCATCAATGTAAATGTTCTGATCATCAAATGTGTGTTGGTGATGTGCAGAGCACTGCTCCCATCCCTCTACTGATCCAACCAAGCATCAACCATTTGCAAACACAGCTGTAAGAATGCATTAATGCTGCATGAACACTGATAGCAGCACCGCTCGTCCTGGAGCTTCTCCAGATTTCAGTACTGGCCTGTACCTATTTAGTACTGGTTCTCAACACCCATCCTCACTGACCACTCTGGCCAGGAGAGGCGCTTATGCTGACCAACTGTGAACTGGAAATCACTCGCAAGCTAATGTTTTGATGAACAACATACTTGATACTTCATTTCATTTCATTTCATTTGGTTGATCTCCTCACTGAGGGAAACATTGGTGTTCAGAACTATATGTGAGATTCTATAAATTCTATAAAACATGTGTATAATATATAGGATGCATATTAAGTGATCTAAGACACGCATTCAGTTTACTGTAAAAACTTTGCATATACATGTCACACCTATGCAAAAAAGTTAAAAACCACATTTGTACAAACACACCCATGGGGAGTGAAAGTTTAGTGGTGAAGGAAGGAGGAAGGGAGGGAGGGAGGGAGGGAAGAAGGGAAGGAGTGAGAGAGAGGTACATTTAGAGAAACCTGTTGGAGCAGTGAACTAATACACCCCCCACACACACACCCGCAAAACACACCTGCAAAACAAACTACTGCTCAGCCTGGGCCACTCATTAGAATACCAGACAGGTTACTCATGGCTGAAGCAACAAGTACGCAGGGAGGTCCTCCTGTCATCCCTGGCACCCACCGTCAAAACAGGCACACACACATGGACACAAAGACTTCTCTATAACCTTCCAAACAAACTGAGCGTGTATCATACATATCTATGTGACTTACAGGGAACATAAAACACTAACGGGTCCTTGTATTTTTCTTTTAAACATGACTAATGTACTATGAAAATGCTGTTAAATAGTACTCCAGAGTACATATCTGTTAAGAACACAGAGAAGTTTAAGTGCATAATGTCACAGCTTAGACACCTGCTATTTGCAAGGTGGGACCTCTATTGATCACAATATTTTGTCTAGTACATCCCACAGATGCTTAATCAGACTGAGGCCAACACCTTGGATTCTTTGTCATGTTCCTCAGAACATTCTTAAACAATTTTTACAGTGTGGCATGACCCAAGTGCCAGAGACACAGAGATAATCTTCAGTTGTAGAGAGTATGTTTAAACAGGAGAGAGAGAGAGACAGACAGACAGACAGAGACAGAAAAAGAGAGGCCTCCGAATGAGGGATGTAAGGCAGAAAGAAGGGACATATTCAGGAATAGCACAGTGACGTAGTCCAAACCCACACTGGTACCCTTGAGACTGTGTCTGACAGGCCTGACTTGAAATAGGGGAGCAGCTTAAATCTCTAGTCAGGACCTGCTGAAACAGCGCTACTGCCACTTAGCTTACAGCCAGAATGCGTGGCAAACATACATACTGTATATTTATGCATGGAGGGAAGCGTTGTTGGGCTCTAAAATCGGCATCTCCAGTTGCCAGGCAATGTTTCATAACTTAAGCTTTAACAAAGAAATATAGCATAAAACTGCGTAGTTCATCGGAATATGTCTAATTTGTTTAAATCTGACCCTACAGAAAGATTTACTTATTTTGAAGGCAGTGAATTTTGTAAGAGCTACATGAGAGGATTTTTTTAAAAAAAACCAAAACAAACCATTTTACAGCTCTTGGAGGCTTTTGGAGTTTTCCGCTTTAGTGTTGCTTTTGTTAGTTTGTTGCTTGTTGATTTATCCATGGGTGTCCTAAATATACTTCAGGTTCAATGTACACCCACCAATGGCGGAAGCTGGAAATTACTATTTAATGAGAGAGCTGTCAATTATTAGTCATTTCTAACCTGCATTTGAATGAGAGCAATACAGCAGCATATTATCCTGAAAGCCGTTGAACTTCAAGTCAGCACTAGTTTAAAGTGTCACATTTGCAAAAGATAAAAATATATTATAGTAAAAACTAATATAGTAAAAACTAATATATATATATATATAT
>JBBJLR010130799.1:0-36232 GCA_037577145.1 Brachypetersius gabonensis | reverse complement strand
ACACACACACACACACACACACACACACACACACACACACACACACACACACACACACACACACACACACACAGTTTAGTGATTCAGCAAACCAATCTCCTTCCTTAACATAGATGTGATGCAGCCTATAATATTTTACAGCGGTTATAATCCAGTTAAGTCTTAATTCAGTAGTGTGAAAATATACACGCAAAAACAGAGGACATTAAGCACCAAATGAAATCTTGCAACCAAAAAGATTCACTTTTCTCATTTTCCTTCCTTGAACTGCCTCACCACCCTGAATCTACACAACACACTTAGTCCTAAAGCATGTTTGGCGTGTTTATTGCAGACTACACACACCTTATTCAAGCCTCTGGGGAAGTAAACAAATCCTGAGATGAGTTCAGATGTTCACATGTTCAAATATATCTATCTCTACAACATATGCTAAAAAATGACTTTACACACTCCTGAGGATCATCACCTGTCATTCCAAAACTGCCGAAGCAGAAAGCAGGTCACACTGCAGTTTTCCCACAAACACATATTGAGCCAAACACTGGTGCTTTGTGTTTGAAGGGACAGAGGGAAGAGCGGTCTGATCTAACATTAAGTCACAGTGTCAAATGACTACACACACATGTATATGCACACATACACATGCAAAAAAGTCAAGGGAAGTTCGTGGAAAATAAATCGCCAATAACGAAAACATGTTATAAAGTGGCTATCAAAGAGAACGAGCAATATTAGAGTGTTTTTGGAGAGCCAGCTGTTTTACATTCAGTGTGTGTGTGTGTGTGTGTGTGTGTGTGTGTGTGTGTGTGTGTGTGTGTGTGTGTGTGAGTGAATAAGAGTGAGGGAGCAAGTGTGTGTAATGTTTTCCCTGGCGGAGAGGTGAACAGCTTATCACATAGTGAAGAGAGAGATTAGCGCACATTCACTCACTCTCCGCAACACAGGCCAGCTGGATGCTGTCCCTCTACCTTCCTGTGAGAGCGTGTGCATGTGTGTGTGTGTGTGTTCACAATTTGACAGCAAGCAATGCTTTCTAGAGCAGCCCCACGCCGTATATTCAACACAAAAGCAAAAACAAACCAAAAAAGCAAATCATTACAGAGGTACATGGGTGAACGATTGGAATTATGAATTAACGGGTTGATACAGAGATTTTCACGCTGTGTTTTTTTTTTTTTTCCCCCCGACTGTTCGTAAGAAAATCAAATCCTAGTTTTGTGACGTGGTAAGAAATGTTGCAACTTACAATCAGTAAATTTCACACTGTGCTGTAACATAAGCCTGCACCATTAAAACATATTAGTTCCTGTAAGTCGACAATTTTGTGCCCCGGTATTTTTGGATAATGCGTCAAATGCTCATGACTGACTGAGACAGACAGACAGAGTATAGTCCACTGAGCTGACAGTACTGGGAATGGGCTGCATGGTCTGATCTCACTGGGCCTTTACTGGACTGATGTGATGCTACATTAATAGTTACCTCTCCCTATAGGCGAGTGTGTGTGTGCGTGTGTGTTTGTGTGTGTGAACTGCATGCTCATCAGCGTCTCTTTAAGACGATCAGACATAAGTGGGGCAGCGGCGCTCGCGCTTTCAGCAGCTCGCGCATCCAGCATCAGCGCCTTTGTCCTCGCGCCTGGAACACAGCGGCGCCCTTTAACTGGATCTCCCTTTAACTAGTCTTCCGCACGCACTAATCCGATTCAGCACGAACAAATCGAACTGGAAACAACTCCATAGAGACAGAGAGAGAGAGAAACAGAGAGAGAGAGAAGGTAAACAGAAATATGTTGCACATTCCTATGGTCTAACTGGAGCGGCGCATGTTCTGCAACGTTTCATAAAAGCCTCACCCACACAGACACACACACACAAACACACACACATATTCTAGGCATTTTGACCACGTGATCCTGGTAAACTCGTTTACGGCCCCGACACACTCATGCAACACCGAACAGACTCCTGCACCCTTAATACACCGCTTCACCTCCCACACACCACGGGACACCCCATCTTCAACAACACGTCCCAGAACCCCTCACTCACTCCTGCAGAGCTCGCTTTTACACCAGCACACTCTCACACCCCAACACCACGAACACACTCCCACTCCATCAACATCTGCACCAACAGACTCAACACAGACACACACTCCTGCTCCACTACAAACAACACACCTGCAAAACCAGCATTCCGGTGCTGTTAGCGCACTCCTGCACACACGCAACCTCCTCCCCGCTCCAGCACGCACTCACGCGGTCCCCTCGCGCCATGCTGCTTCCGTCCGAGCTTCATGAAAGGAAAGAAACTCGAACACAATCGTCATATGAACGGCGTTTATTCCGTCCGCTCTGTGAAAACACGCCCTTTCGTGTCACGGTCTCTTAAGTACAGCCGTGTGCCGATGTATAGACCTCGTGCTTCCGCGAGCGAGCGCGCCCGCCTTACCGAGACCGAGGGGGGTCTCGGTACCACTGAAGCCCAATAACGATCCACACTCACATTCTCTCCAGGTGACTGTCCACCATAATCTGAGGAAGAAAATCCAGGTTGTAGGACGAAGTCATGGTCCGTCCACGTGTGTGTTCTCTGCCCTGCTCCCACTCCTTCACGGTCCGCTCCCTCTGCCGCCCGCTACACGCACTTTGCTCTCTTTCGCCCGGCTGCGTTTTTTGGGGCTCAGGCGAAGACGGAGAGGGACAGGTGTCTTCACACACACACACACACACACACAGGGCCACGCTCTCCGCCACCCCCACCCAAAAGGCTGGGTGGCGTATTTTCTGACTTTTCCCTCCCCCTCCACTTTCTTACAAATCCCCCTCTCTAAAAATCCCTCCCCTGCAGTGGGAACGGGACGCGGGACGTCATGTGCTGCTTTCTATTGCTCCGTATATGTAAAGGGGCGGGGGCTCGGGCACGGTTTAACCATCTGTGTGCTCAACCATAAACCAGGCTGCACACACAACTGATCAACAAAGCAATATTTATTAATCGATAAAATAACTGTACTATTGATATTCCTGTTAAATATACTTTTAGCAGTGCTAGTAGGTGTATCAGCTGCACTACATAGTAACAGCATTATGACTGATTCGGAAGAATTATTAAGCGATTTATGATTCTGATTTTATTATCATATTATCATAGTTTCATTATAATATATTGTGGTGGTTGGGCGGTGTCATCCCCAATCAGAGATTATCAGCAAGTAAACGGGTGTTTTTGTATGAGACCGACTTCTTTTTAAGGATGTTTGTTTGTCATAGCTATAGACGTACATTGTGAAATGTAACCTTTTGCCTAAGTTAGTTGCAGACAGGGGATGAACAAAGCAATATTTATTACGACCAATACTACTGCCATTGACATTTATATTACATATACTTCTAGTTATTCTAGTAGGTATGAATACAAGACATATCAGGAATATATCATAAGCTACTGTTGTGGGTGGAGAGGTGTCATTATTAATTATTATTGTATTTACATTAAGAACGTGATTTAGCAGCTTTTCAAAAGCAAAACATACTTTCATATCAAGTAACTATAATTATATTTTAACAAATCTTCTTTATAAAACTTTCAGGTTTCTACAAAATTGTTAATCAGCCTCAGCTATAAAATCTTGAGCATAAAAACATGCATTTCAGTATCACTACGTAAATTCAATTATTTATTACATGCAGTAATATATGTTAATTAAAGTATAAGCTGCTATAAGATGCTGAAATGGCAAAGAACAAAATAGAAAGTATCTGATTTTCTGCGGGTTAAAACAGCTCCTCACACTCACGCTTTCCCTTTAACACTCCATAAAGTTCTAATGTGCGGCTTTCTTTCCTTCGTCTGACACAGATCAGTGTAGAGCGAGACAAAAGGATTGAGAGAGACATGACATGACAGGGCTAGAGCAACACTATTATCTAACACTGTTTCAACTATTCGAACATCTTTTAAGCGAGTCCCAACCAGACATTTTAACATCTGGTTGGAAGTGCCACTGGGCTACAGAACTCAAAACTGGACTTTCCAAGGAATCTGAAACCTAAACTTGTGTAAAGGCAATTTTCCTCACCACACTGTATCTAAACTGTTCTGTGATGGCATGTACGTTGTAGCACGCTGAGTTACTATTGTATCTCTGCCTGGTGACAGTGTTGCTTTTGTGTTGGCAGTTTATGGTCAGTCATCCCAAAACCACGTTAAATTTATTTGGAAAATATATTCGGATAATAATTAAATAATATTCTGTTGTAGCGTTTGTATTGTTTCTGTGTAACGGTTATATTCAAATTATATTGGTTGATTTATATATTAATATGGTTGCAATATATTGTTAGTATATTTAGTGATTATATGGTCTGTTTTTACATCGGTGTTTCAGAATTCTTTTATGCAGATGACTCTTTCCGGGCACATGGGTAGGGAACAGATGAAGTTGGTCTCTTTCTCTCTCTCTCTCGCTCTCTCTCTCTCTCCTCTCTCTCTCTCTCTCTCTCTCTCTCTCTCTCTCTCTCTCTCTCTCTCTCGCCTCTCTCTCTCTCTCTCTCTCTCTCGCTCTCTCTCATCTCTCTCTCTCTCTCTCCCACGCTCCCTCCCTTCTTAACTCCTTCTCATCTCTCTCTCTTTCTCTCTGGGAACACATCAAAGCAGGGCCAAGAGTCTGTTTCAGCCCTCATATATCTCCGACCTGTCAGAGTTCAGTGAAAGCAGACCAATGATGCCCTGCAAATTCCTTCAGAATCCTCTACAGATGCAGGCGATCAGGCCCACAGACCCAGCAAGAACCAGATGAAATCTTAAAGCAGTAGCTCACCTCACTGTTACTCAGCGTAGAAGGAAAGGTTACTCAGTGTTTGCTTTTGAAGTTTTACACTGGCTACAAATGTAGAAATGTATACTCCACCAACACTCACCCCAAACCTTGTTAGCTTGTTAAATAATCTTTCATAGACTTTCGTACATTAGCCTCCAGAAGAGCCACAACAAGGAAGAAGTCAGCAGCCATCAAACCACCAATATTTTAACTGATTGTTTGTGTTTGCATCTCAGGTAAGCAGGGGAACTGTATGCCTTTGTAGTGCATCATTGTACTCATATTGGTCTTGTACACATTTATTTTAATTTGGATTCCTGTCACCTGAGTATTTTCCCATAAAACCTGAAATGGGTGCTACTATCAGATGCATGCATGTGTTTGTGTGTCATTATAAACCATATTATGGTTTAAAAGAACAATACACAGAGCAATTTGAGGACTTTTTTTGTGAGTTTGTGAGGACAAGTGCTGTATGTGTATTTTCATTGTGTGCATCCATTGAAGCAAGTGTGAGTGTGTCCTGGGGGGTATTTTATGAAACAGGATTAAGGGAAAGTCTGGCTTACTTTCCTTTACTTTCCTGTTAAATAAGCCAGACTTTCCCTTAATCCTGTTCCATGGAATACCACCCTGGACATCATGCAGCACCAAATATTGATCTGCAGTGCCTGTTATGTCCCTCTGGGACATAAACAACCGGCCATGCAGAACCAGAGCTTTAAAGATCAGACGTCTCGCACCTTATTTATGTTCTTCTTAAGTCTGGATTCTTATGAGCCACTAATTTAATGCTTCTTATGACTCCACTACTCATCTCAAGCATTGTATGACTCTACTCAATGTCATGCTGCTATCAGTGCTGTTAAAACTACTGCCAATTGCACACCTTTCTGCATTTTTCCCTGTTCATATAATATTGACAATATTCAGCTCCTACACTTCATCATTTCAAACACTCTGGCTGTATGTGCACTGTATTCTTTCAATCCTTGCATTATACAAAGACAGCTTTGAATTTGACAAAATTCCAGCATCAGAACATTTGTTACTATCCAGTGCGGTGTGAGTGTATTCAGATCATGGACTGGTCGATCAGGCTGTTGATTGTTTAAAAAAATTATTTTGATGATACATGGGAAAGGAGAGCGGACGATTGTTGGAGAGACCGGCTGTGATGTCACCGCAAATGAGGCTGGAAAGAGACAAAACGGGGAGAAACACAAATACGGAGAAACAAATGCAGAGCAATGAGTCACAGCAGACTCATAAACAGACCTCAAGACACTAAAGGCCAGGTAAGTTATAAAAGATGTATGCCACTGTTTCTTGTGGTTTAATTAAAAATAATCAGTGCATGAATGCAGCTACCCATTCAGCCATCCTTAGCCATAAATGGCTTTGTAAGAGCTTTGTAAGTGAGTACACCCCGCTTTTAGTGTTTTAGTGGGTAGGATACTTGCCTCTGGACCAAGAGGTATTGGGTTTGAATCCTACCTTCAGTATACCACAGCTGGGTTTCTGAGTAACACCCTTAACCAGGGAGAGTGTCCCTTGTAGTTAGGGAATGGAAGTCACTTTGGATAATCTGTGAAATGCTGTAAATGTAAATGCAAAGGACCGGCCACAGAATGAAAAGAATCAGAAGAGCACCTGTTCAAATCCATGCTGATGTGAAACCTAGAGCAAAACGTCAGATTTTAAGACACTAAAGGTCAGTTATAAAAAAAGACACTATTTATTGTGATTAAATTAAAAGTATTCAGCCTGTGAATGCAGCTACATAGGCTTTCAACCATCCTTAACCATAAATGGCTTGGTAAGAGGCAGCGTGTTCATGCCCCCTCAGTGATGCGGCAGTAGAGTGCCAGGTACTGAATCAGAAGATCGCTGGTTCGAATCCATTGTGTGAGTACATTTTTTTGCCTAAAAAAACAATGTAGGATGTCTCCAAACACTGGCTTTATATCAGCCACAAAATCACACTTTGCATTTTTTCACAGAAATGTAATTTATTTTTATTCCATGCATATTGGGGTGCCACTTCTCGTCTGAAACCATTTTAAACTTTGGCAAAATTGCAATGATAAAATGTTATATAATATCTGGTGCATTGCCTGTGCATTTAGATTTTTGATCGGTTGATCAAGAGACGAGTACTGATCTTTTTAGCGGTCAAGTCGCCTCCATAAGGTATGGGGAGAGAGAGTGGAGGGGTGAGTTGCCTTAAAAGTGTGTAGTGGAGAGAGAGTCTCTCTCTCAAATAAGTTTGCAGAGCGAAAGACACAACAGACTTAAAGACACTAAAGCTCAGGCTAGCAATAAAAATGTATGTGTCACAGTTTGTTGGGTTAATTAAAAATAATCAGCCTTGTGAAAGTGGCTATGCACTTTTCCCACTGGTTTCCAGGGAGCATGGTTCACTCCACCCATTTTCAGCCTTCTATCCAACAAAATCAGGAACATAGGTACTGTTGATTGTTAACTTGTGATCACATTAAGACACTATAGAAAAGTTAGGAGAGTGGCTAAAAGAGGTGAGTCACACCTACACAGCCCATGTGGAGAAAAGTGTGGAGAGAAGACAAAAGTGTCTGTGTTTGAGGAGTAATAAGTAGCTAATAGCTATTCACTAACTAATATCTAGTGCATGAATATATATAATCTCTACTGGTATGCTGAAATGAAAAATTTTCTTTTTTTTTTAGCATTTTTTGTATATAACAATGTATATAATGCATATAAAATGTTTCAGAAAAGTTTGTTTTAAAAGGTATATGACTGAACAATCCATTTCTGGAAATGTGGTTTCAGTGTAAGATCTTATCTTAAGAGCAGAAAACAGCACAAAATGGGCTTTATTAATGCTAATATACTAATTTCACTCAAACAAAATTGAATGTATCATATTCACTTTTTAAATGCTAACTTTTTTCATGCATGAGCTCATTGATGTTAATGCTGTACACATTGTCTGAGAGCATCATACTGTGATAGTTTTTATTGATATCCAGCATTTCATATAATAAACTCAAATGCAATTTCGTTCAGTATTTTTACAAAGATGAATTCAATGTGTTTTTAGAAATCCATAAGAGAAAAATTTGAAATTACAAACAACGGGAACTAGAGACTACCCTTATCTCTTTTTACGTTGATACAAAAATGCTTGTGGCATGTGTGTGTGTGTGTGTGTGTGTGTGTGTGTGTGTGTGTGTGTGTATGTGTGTGTGTGTGTGTGTGTGTGTGTGGGTTGGGGGTGCAGCAACATGTTTCTCTAGCTGTTGGTGCTTTATGAGGCTGTATGGAGCTTGAAAGATATCATTAAACTGAGACGATCCGTACAGGTTTCTACAGACTTGCACAGATAAAGGCTGGTTTTCTTTTCTCGCCAAGTTTTCCGTGCAGGTATGTAAGAGGAGGAGAAACTGTGGTATGTGTGACTGATCAAAATAACACAGAGCGCATGCACAGAACTACAAAATCCAGAGAGATCCAGAACAAGCTAGAGATCCAGAACAAGCTGGACAATATTCCACTGTCCCATCAAATGTTCATTTGTTTTTGCTGCTCTTTATACTGTGTTGCTGCCCTTTATAATGTGTAAACATTTCATTATGAATCAAGCTCTAGAAATGACAACGAGAAATGGATCAATTCAAAATATTTCATCTACATTTTCCCTTCTTCTGAAATTGTAGCATTTAAGAGATATAAGACTTAGTACAGATAGCAACATTATGTATGTATATATAAGCTATTAATAAGTCAAATACATTTATTTACAGAATGTTGAAGAGAACTCTTGGTGATTAGTCACGATTAGGAAAGCTGTAACAATGAGAGTGTTACAGTTAAATACAGTCTAAAATCCTTTTTGTTGCCCAGAATATGAAGATTATTGAATAAAACAAACCAACAATTATTAATATGGCAAGCGATGGGCACAGCGTATATGAACCCTTCTAGGGTCTATAAGAAATAAAAATATATATTCACGCAGTTTTCCTTCCACTTTTCAAACATTCCTAATCTTACTCCTGTTCTTTAGTCATTTCAATGTAGTCTAATATTCATAATGCAACAGATTATTAAAAGTGTTCAGTCAAGCTTTGTTGTGTAAATACAGCCATGCCAATAAAGTTTACTGATCTAATGCAAAACTATCAGAATACTATCCAGGCATCAGAGTGTTGTGTCAGAGAGAAAGTTGAAAGTGATTGCTGAGCTTTACAAACCTCTTAAGATGGAGTTTCCCAATCCAAATTTCAAAGTCCAAATAAAAAAAACAGCAAGATAAAATCCTTCCTCGCCCTCCTCGCCCGGTCAGCAGCTCCAGAAGGAGCAAAAGAAATGCTTCTTAACGTTGAAAAGTCCAACAGAGTTTTTGTAGTTTCTGCATAAAAATGTCTCTAAAACTCCAGTCTTCAGGTTTGTACTGACTGTGAGTGTTTGAGTGTGTAATGGCAGCAGAGCTGAGAGGCAGCTGCTGTAAGCCTGTATGTGTGTGTGTGTGTGTGAGTGGGTGTGTGTGCAAGTTTGCTTCTGTTCTTGCAGGGTTTAAATCCCTCCCCTTGGTTCGGGTTCTCAGGTGGGCTCTTTCCTGCTTCCTCTTTTTCTTTTATTCCTCTGTTCCTCGGAGAGGTGACCAGTGACTCCACCTTTATGCAAGCCACACCCTCACATGGACACATAGTCACACACACACTCACACATTCCTGTACAGAAAAAAGCTCACCTGTGTGGACTTGAGAGAGGGGAGAGAGTGACAAGACAAAACGAGAGAGACAGAGAGAGAGAGAGAGCGAGAGAATATATGTTATTGTGCGCGTGTCTGTGTGTGTGTGTGTGTGTGTGTAATTTCTCTCTCTAAGGGAGTGGCAGGCATTTTTTTTGCCTGCGGGCTAAAAAGATTCATTGCTGTGCGCAAATAACAGAACGCACAGTTATGCATGCGCTTGCCTGGGTGTTTCTTCGCACACTCCTGAGTTACCAGGGTGCTCGGTTGGTAGGTAAACTTTAGGAAGAAAAATAATGAAGTGCATAACTTCAGGATTATCACAGTTACTTAATGCTTTGTGTTGATTTCTGATTTCATCTTCAACTCTAAACAGACCAAGCCGTGCTCCAATCCCTTAGAGCACAGCTTGGTCTGCCATGAACCCCTGCCCTTTTGCCCTCTTGGTTACATGTATGAATAATGCATTTTAGACAGCCTAAAGCTAAAATTTTCCTTTTTTAAAACAAGTACACACCTGCCTGCTTCCAGGCTTAGCATAGGGTTAGGGTTAGGGTCAGCAATGCCTTTATAGGCTGTTCAAAGTATTAATATTTAAAGACAGCTTACATTTCTGGTTAAACAAAGGATGACATAAGAAAGAAAAGGGATTTACTTGCTCATATGTAATGTATCTAATAAAGTTATAATACATTTACAATGTCCTGTTTAAGGCCTCTCTGTCCATCAACACATCAGGCTTAGCATACAGGAAATCATCGTAAATATACAAAAATGTATAGTTCTCTGCTTTCGGTGTCCATATTAGTTTCGACATTAAAATTTCTTAACCCCAACCCTAACCCTTCAATTACAGGTTCAAATAATGTTTCAGGCTTCAATGTTTTACTGAGTGAGTCACTGTAAAGCAGCAACATGCTAAGTACAAATTGCTACTTGAATGGCTGTTCTGAGCTTCAGATGTCTATGTTTAAGCTGGATCTATCATAAGCAGTGTAAAACCCAGTGGTGGAAAGTAAAGTAACACACACTGCTTGGTGCTACAACTACATTAAAAATGCTGCACTAATTAGCCTGACTGTCATGATGTAACCAGTACTGAGTACTGAGCTTTCTGGCAGGGACAGCTACTACTTTGAAAAGCACATATGTCTGCTATTAGATTATTTCAATTAAGCAGAAAAGCATCATACTGATTGTAGTTATATAATACTTTTCCCTATTTGTCTCCCCACTTTAGTCAAATCCAATGTCTTGCTCGTACACTTCCAATTACATAATGCCACCAACACTGGGAGGGTGAGGCTCACACATGCTGGCTCTGAGTTACGTGAAGCACCACTGCATCTTTTTGAACTGCTGCTGACACATCATCATTGGACAGGTTGAACATATGCTGTTGCAGAAGTTAACATATGTGGTGGCCTAGTGGGTAGGATACTTGCTGCCAGACCAGGAGGTCATGGGTTTGAATCCTACCTTCAGTAAACCACCACTGGGTTCCTGAGCAACTCCAAGTTGTTCCAGGGAGACTGTTCCCCATAGTTAGGGAATGGAAGTCGCTTTGGATAAAAAGTATCGGCTAAATGCCGAAAATGTCTGGATTAGGTATCATTGGGGATGGCCACCCTGACAGAGCAGAGCCAATTGTGCTCTCTTGAACTGTGGATGGCTGTGGCATCACCGGGGATCAAATTTGTTATCCCCCAATTGTAAGGACAACACTCACCAGCATGTTATTTTTGTTTAGCCATATTTTGTAATCCATTTGTTGAAATGAAAATGAAAATGTGTTTTAATATTGTGGAATGTATCTTTCCTTGTTACAGATTACAAAATCAAAAACTTCAATCAAGCTTTTTTAAAATCTGTAATCTCATTGTTGTGATTAACACTGGTGTTTTATTGATGTTCCTAACCATTGCTGTGTACACAGCTGCCTGCACCAGTATTTTCTCAATATCTTCATGTTCTCTTTTTCAGAAATGTCTTCCTCTCTAAACAGTCAAACCAAGCCTGGGCTACTAACACCGTTTCCCTACTCTTAATGCATGACCAAACTCATGAGCTCCAATAAAGTGTGTCCTTTGAATTCTTTCAACACGCTGGTATTCCTAACGTCGGAGCTGCAAAAATACTCTTTAATTTAAGAGCAAGAGAGAGGGAGAGAGGGAGCTGAATGTAACACCCTGAAAACATGCATTCCTGCGAGGCAGGAACAAAGTCAAAGGGCTCTCAGTGATTCTTTGTCGAAGTGACCTGATTCAGCATGACAGAGAGAGAGAGAGAGAAAGAGAGAGAGAACGAGTAAAACTGGGAGTAAAAAAATAAGCAGGATGTACTATTCATGCCAACTCAGACACAGTCAGGTACTGAGGCCCTTTTCATTTCCTGCACATATGTAACATAACAGCCTATTAAATGTTAGGAGATGTCCTGCTATCTTTTAAGTAATATGAAATATTCACTACTTCCATTCACCTGGACACATATGACTGAATCTTAGTGTAACTCAGAGGCGTCAGAAGCATTTTTAATGTGAGGGGGATGCATCGGTCTATGCGCGGGGGCGGGGTTTGGGTGGGTGGGTATATGGGTTGCTGCATGGGGCTGTTGAATTTTGAATCTTGAATCTTTCTTGAAAGAATCCATGCAAGTGAAGTTAATCGTCAGTGCATAGACAGGCTGCTCGAAACTCGAAGCGCATTTCCAGTGGTGTGTGTATTCTCCTATTGATGAAGTGGAATGGTTTCTTTTGCGAAAGATTCAAGATTCAACAGCACTGGGTGAACTTATATTTTATGTTAAATGTGGGGGGTCCAAATGAATAATTATGAAATGTCCCCATTCAGATTGAATGGCGGTGATTTACATGGTGTGACTGCAGGTATAACTAATGCAGATTTCCCGACAATAATGACACAGATAGTATCTGTATACTGTTTAAAAATCTGTATCTATTTTAAAAAAATGTCAGATGTGAAGATCACAGAATGGTTCTCTGCAGTTAAACCATTCACCCAAGTGAAGCAGCAGGGAACCAGAAACACAGCACCTGTGGAGCAGTGTGGGGTGATGGCGCCTTGCTGAAGTGTACCTCAGCGCCATCACGAGCAGTCTTGGGATTCAAACCCATTATTTACTGATTGCAGGGGAAACTCCGTAACCATTAGGCCCCCAGTATCCCCTGGTTTGCACACTGGTTGAATTTCTCTGTCCATTGCCCATCAAGCAACAGAACCACAAAAAAGCAGACTGGTAGTCTGGAGGTAATTTGGTGGCAGCATGGAGAAATGTCATGTTTTATTTAAGTTTTTACTCTGCCTTTGATTTTAGGTGGAGAGTCGGATGGTGATGTGACAGTTGTATTTGTCCAGTCTATGGCCTGCATCATTTGTAGTGCCACCATATGTTCCAGCTTGCACACGTGCGCTTTGTTCAGACAAGTTGGATTTGATTTTTAGTTTATCTGATTTGAGCAGGATCTGTGGACATGTGACCAGCCAGACTTAATTACAACATTTAGAAAAAAACATACTAACTTTGTGCACTGCCGTTTTTATTGACTTTCAGTAACGACTTGAACAATCCTGTCTCTTCTAAGGCTTATATGTTGGTAGAGACTGGTAGTCCTTCAGTTTTATGCTGACCAGATCATTTGTGTGCAATGTCAAGCTTCATTTGAGGATCGTAACAAAACTTTTTTGCACAAAAATTCTTTCAACACCGGAAACGTTTGAGCAAGGCTGAGTGTCTCCACTGGAGCTTGCTGCTCTACCACCTACGGCAACCCACATGCCCTCGACAGACAAGATCCATGCCTCCCTGCTGGAATGGTAAAGCAGAGATCCAGCCAGATACTGAAACGACCTCTTGACATCTGACACCAGGAAGATGACACCATGTTTCAATGTC
Organism: Brachypetersius gabonensis; assembly: GCA_037577145.1. NCBI lineage: Eukaryota > Metazoa > Chordata > Actinopteri > Characiformes > Alestidae > Brachypetersius > Brachypetersius gabonensis. Next base: position 22,752 of record JBBJLR010130799.1, on the reverse strand, counting down.
TTACTGGAGGGGCTCAGGATTGGGTCACAGCCATCTGGACAGGTGGGAGCTTTTTAACTGCGCACTTACCTGAGTTCGTCCACCATTTCCAGGTGATTTTTGACCACCAGACCTTTTCCATTATGATCTAGAACCTCGTGGAGAGGGGTGGATTTATAGAAATGCTCTAGTTTAGAGTCACAGTCCAATCCGTCTTCGACTTGGATGGTGTTAATTGGCTGGACCAACATCTCTGGGCTAAGAGGCATTGCTCCATCCAGCCAGTCCATCAGCCACTCCACTCAGCACCCAACCTCCTGGCACACTTAACTGTCCTGTCCCTAGGCCTCCCTGTGGTGAATCCCCCCTGAGTTGCAGTTGGGAGCCTCATTTCCACGTTTCATTCTGTCTCTAGATCTGCCCCATTACTTGGTCTCATCTTTATCCATTCCCATTGTTCTCTTTCTCATCCTGCTGTTCTCCAGGCCGTTACACTGCAGCACCAGGAAACTCTTCAGTTCCTGATTTTTCCCCAGTCTCAACACCAGTTATGTTTGCCTTGGCTATTACACAACCCAGTAGACTGGTGCTCTAATTGTATTCTATCTTTGTCCCCCTACACTCCTGTTACAATTTGAAAGTACCTTCATCTGCCATAGAAAGCCCTAAAGCCCATCTCCCTGTTAATTATTCTCCCTTAATACTCTATGCTGGCCAGGTCGTTAATCCCACCAGGGCAACCCATCTCCCCCCTCCCTGGCCTTGGGACTTTGCCACTGAGCTCCTGCCTGGAGCCACACCCCCTAAGGCACTTGTTTATCTGCTGTCAGAGTCAGAGAACAAGACTATGGAAGAATGCATGTCCTAGGCACACATTCAGGGGTTCATCAGTCAGACAATGTCCCCTGCCTCCTCCAGCTTCTTTTTTGTGGAGAAGAAGAATGGCAGCCTCAGACTCAGGATCAATGGAAGTGTTTTTTTTCACCATGTCAGGGCATTGCATATACTACGTGTTACCCCTTCCATCTTCCAGGCATTTATTAATGACATGTTCTGCAACATGCTTAACAACCTTTTAATAGTATATGTCAAAAATACACAGTTCTACAAAAAATAAAAAAGACCACTGCAATTTATTTTTAAATCAGCATCTCTACAAGTAAGACAACCATCCCATGCCAGTGTCTGTTAAATTCCTACACAAGCACCTCAATCTGCTTTAAGAGGTACTGATTACTGATCACCTGAATCAAGACTTATTTGATGAGGAAACGTATAAAAAACACTGCGATAATCAACACTCTCCTCTTGCAATGTGACCAGTTGGATGGCAAAACACTACTAGAAGTACGTCACTGGAAACGAGATTTGTTTTCTTTGAAGTATTCTGTAAACAGTGCATCATTCCTTTTATTTTGATGTTTTGTCATTTCCTTTAATTATGCTTCAAAGAACAATATTTTTCTTTGGAAATTAGGAGAAATGTTGTCAGCAGTACTTATACATTAAGGCAGGTTAGCAAAAGATACCTATAAAAGAATGGGGCGGTCCTGTCACAGTGTCATGGGAATGCCAGGAAGCTGTTTGTTGTTTATTACAGCCTTCACATTGAAACGCAATTATTACATTGGTAACCACAAGCAGCTCGCCATCAAGGAAGCATTAAAGGGGTGAAGACATTAGAGGGGGACCAGCATCTATCCTTATTGCTCAGAAACCTTTGGAATCTTGTGTATATTAAGCAGGCGAAGCATCCCCACAGCTTCCTGGTCTCCAGAGTACTGAGGCAGGTGCTTCCCCCTCCAAATGCTCCTACTTTTGCTTGGTTGTCTAACTTACCCAGCCTGAACTAGAATCCAGCGTCTATTCTCCATCATGCCTACTGACTAGCGGGACTCTTTGTTTGTGTTTCTTCTAAGCCTAGGATTCACCTGACAGTCCCTCTCCCTCTTTGGAAGACATTGACCTGGTAGACCCCAGTGGCTGGACCTTGTGTTTACAGTAATCTCCTTCCCTGCATCCCAGCAGTTTGCTTCAAAGAGGCTTCTGGAATTGTTTCTGTTTAACTGTATACAGTATCAGAGGCCACACCGCCTGTGAGTACATTACCCTACTTTAGGTAGCCAAGCAATTAAACTATAATTTATCTTGCCGAAATCAGTGGCAACAAAAGGCTCTCTGGCCTTTTTGCCTGTCCATGTGTGTGTATCGCACCTTTAATAAAAACCTGCTCATACCCAACATAAAAATAACAAGCTTGTCATCACCGCAAAACCTCTTGAAGCTGAAGTACATAAAAGTCATATACGTCACCTATGAAATCACTGTAATTTGTGTAACTGTAGAGATATTGTCAAAGTTGTTGATGACAGTGATGTTGTGACTGATGATTATATATTTGTCTCTCTGGTTACTGTCCAGTCTGAAAAGGAAAAACAGTGTTAAGTGCACTCCTCTTCAAGTTTAGGGACATGTAGATGTTTGAAATTTGAATTGGGGTAGTGGCCCAGTGGGTGCCTCTGGACCAAGGAGACTGTCGAAGGAGGCCGCCCCCTGTAGTTAGGGAATGAAAGTCACTTTGGATAAAAGTGTCTGCTAGATGTTTTCTTCATCAGTGTACAATAATATAGCATATTATCAACAATGTCACATGTACATATTGGTGCCACTATTGGGCATAAAGCCACAATCCCCTTGTTGTGATGTCAGTACTGTTCTGCTTCTCTGTATACGTTTGCACTGCTACAGTATAACTACAAAATACAGCACACAAGAAAATACAGTTTTACATGCTTGCTATTAAAGGTCCAAAATGCATTTTTTTTGCTATCAGTTATGAGTGCCATTACTTTACAGTAATTAGCTTTGTGTGTCATTCCATTAATACCATTTGAGTTCCTGGCATTTGACTGTTTTTAGGAATACAGGCATGAGATTATGTCTGCATTCAATCTAAAATGCAAATACAAAAGTGAATTAATACAGGGCTGCCAAGTCTAACACCACACATGCCTTTTCTCACACTCTCTGTCCTTCGCCACTTCTTGCAATGCTCCTCTGAACAGCAGTGTGTGCAACAACAAATCATTGGCAATCACAATGGAACAGCTTACAAGTGGAGAGGCAAATCCCCCCCCCCCTTCCAGTGAAGCAGCCAATTACAATAGAGCTGTGTTCTGGTTGAGAAGCCAACAACCCCCCCATTCTGGTGGCTATTTAAGGGAAGGGACATAAATGCACCTCTTCATAATCTAATATGGAGTAAAACATAAAACTGCAACACAAAATGGCACAATCAAGTTCCCAAACTAAAGTTACTGAAGGCATATTCTTGATTGCACCACCCCAGTGTAGTACCATACCTTCTTTTCTGATTATATATATATATATATAGGGAATTAAACCTTCTGTGCTGCATCACTCACTAAATGGTCGTGAGTTAGTGGCATTGCGACCTGTCCAGGGCGAGTCCCTGCCTTGTGCCCATTGAACCCGGGATAGGCTTCAGGTACCCTAGTGAGGAATAAGCAGTTCCTGAAAGTGAGTGAGAGTAAGTAAGTGATATTATATAAGTCATATGAGTTAATGGTATGATCATAAGCTCAGTGTTGAAAATTTGTTGTTAATCACAAGTGAGTAGGGGGATTCTTACTTCTGGTGAGTATGTACCACTGCAGCAGTGGCTTCAGGAGTGCACCCTCCGACAGCATTCTATATATATAAAAAATGCGTTGCTTGTTAAAAGTGTTAAAAATGTGTGTTTTGGTAAATAAAATGCTTAAAAATGCATATTTTTATAGTGTAAACCCTAAATATGCACCCAAATAAGCTCCTAGATCACTTTGTCATTTTAAACTAAGTTTAATTCAATACCCTTAATGAAAATGTAAAGGTAAACCAGTATTCAAATTTAAATTCCCCGCAAGTCGGAAGGTTGTGGGTCAAAAGTATTGGGACACTGTGGCGAGGTGAACCATTTTCGGAGAATAAAACCTGAACTACTCGGACTAAAAATACAAATGAGAGCTTGTTGGAAAGGTCTCTGGGAGATCAATCGAACTGTGAAATTTGAAGTGTCTGAATACTTTCAACTTAGATATGCAACTTAGAATGTCGCAAGACAAAAGTATTGGGACACAGTGGCGAGGTGAACGGGTCCCCTTGTGTGAAAACATTCAGAAAAAATATATTTATTGCCACAAAAAAAACAAAAAAGGCAGAGAATATTTGCAGTTTCCTTGTTATTGTGGGGATTTCCATGTAAAACTCTGAGTTCTGTTCTCAAAAAAAATCTGCGCATGATTGAATCTGCGACTCCTCATCCGCGTAAAACTGGGGGATATGCGATGATATTATTGGTTCATTTTTACCTTTTACAAGATGACATAGTCAGATGTCAGAGAACATGTGTGTATCAGAATTTTGCCTATGACTTTTGGTAATTCAGATGATCCAGCTGACATTTGGGGGGAAAATATGTATGAGCAAAAAAGTATCTCTTCTGCAGTGATTTTGTTCATAAAAGTGGTTGCCATTTATCTTTGTGGTACAGAAAAAATGTTTAGACATAGAGCTCCTGATTTGGGCATGACATTGACTACCAAATGATCAGTGAGGCCTATATCAAAGCATCCACAATGGAACCTCCCAAAACTTAATAGAATGAAACATTGTGCAACAGCATTTGTGCAGTTATCAGCTGACTAAACCCTTTACCTGAAATGAATCCTTCTTGAACTCTACCTGAGGACCAGGTGTTGCATCTGAGTCGGCACACACTGCTCATACAGACAAAATGCACACACACACACACACACACACACACACACACACACACACACACACACAAACACAGAAACACACGCACACTCACCAATAAACACTTACATGGAAAACCATGGCAACCTAAAATCAGAGGAACTGTATTTTCCTGAGGGGAGCACTCCCAAATGCTGAACACACAATGAGTTCTGCGTGAGTAAGAGCCGGGGTGTGTCCTATGCTGTGGGTGAGTCAGAGACAGCGTCCTTCCCTTGCACACACACAAACACACACACAAAGGGAAATGTAAAGTACATATTTCGTGGGTCGGGTGGGGTGGGGTGGGGTGGGGTAGTGGGGTGGGTTTGTTGTGGGGAGGAGCAACCTTTGGAAATCTTTCATAGCTACTGTTTTTCGTCATATCTACAGCTGCTTCAAATTTCCACTTTTACTGTTTAACCCTTTAATCGCAGAATATCTTGGGCTGTCTTTGGTTCTCTTAGAATATCTCAACATGTGTAGAACATAAACAGAATGTATTTGTAGTAAGTTGTAGTTCACCAGAAATGTATTTGATGCTCAGCTGCACATGGCTCAAACTTTTCATTAACAGAAAACAGGTCTCGTCAATTTAAACAACACGTTTAACTAATGAATTTAAGTGTAAAGTGACCCTTTGTCATACGTGAACAGCACAAAACTTTTTCTCTGCATTTAACCCATTCGTCCAAGCAGCGGGCAGCCAGGAACACAGTGCCCTGGGAGCAGTGTGTGAGAACGGTACCTTGATTGAGGGAACCTCAGTGGTGCCACTAGCAGTCCTGGGATTCAACCTCACAACCTTCTGATCACAGGAGCAACTCCCTAATCACTGAGCCACCAGCTGCCCCAAGATCAACTGCCATCAAAGATCAATACAGATCATTAAAGTTTATAGGACTAAAGTTTATAGGACGTATTTATTCAAGCATACTTGATTCATACTTGATTGAAAACATTACAATTAGGATTTGTAACCACTGGTCTAAACAGCCTTGGACTAAATTGCAATGCTAATGTTACTTTAACAAAATCATTTATATCATTTTTAGATACATCTGAGTCTGAGAAGCCAACCAATGGTCTTGCAACTGGGTTTAAACATCTAAGAGCCCAAAGTCCTCCGCAGAGAGACTTTGCCCCCTCTTGACCTTGTAGGTCTCTGGGACCTGTCGAACAATGACGCAGAACACAAAAAGCACAAAAACCTCTGTCCAGCCTTTTCTAGTTTGTGCAGATCTGTTTTGTGTGTAACTGCGTTGCAACTAGTTTAAATTCTTTAGATTAAAGAAGCAGTCCTTTAGAACACAAATTATTTACACACTATGGACCAGTTTTGCATATTTAGTTGTTGTCAAGCCTTTATCACGTGCAAATGTTTGAGCATCCCAACTATTAAACATCATGCAAATGCAAATGTTACTTTATAGTAGCTGTGGCATGTGCAGAAGTTTGGATATCCTCCTAAGTCAGCACTTAGTAACACCCCCTTTGGCAAATATCACTGCTTGCAGATGTTTTTTGTAGGTCCATACTTCCCTGCAGAACTCTTCTTTGGTGAAATTCTTGCATCTACCCAACGGTTTTCAATGACGTTCAAGTCAGAGGTCTTGATTGCCAATGTTGTTCTAGCGAGAGACATTCCAAAACTTCAGCTTCAGTTTCTTGAGCAGTTGTTTGTGGTGGATTACGGTGTCTGCTTTACACAGTTTGTCTTGCCTTAGAAAACAAGCTCTATTCAGCTTCAGGTTTCTGACTGACTATGACATTTATTTTAACAAAGTCACAGGTAAGATTTACTTCTGATGACTCCTCCATGAAGATCATGTTTGGGCAAGCTTCACAGTAAAGTGATGCAAAGTCAGTCATGTGTCAGATTAACCAGTGTTTTGCACAAGTGGTTATTCTTTGAATTTCTCCACATAATTCAAGCACAGCTATCTGCCTCCACGAAACACAAGTAACAGTTACAAGCAGCACAGTTCAGCTGTAGCAACACAGATCAAAACTTCAAATCAAAACTTACTTTTGAAAAGGAAATCTCCCCAGCAGGCAAAGTCAATCCTCATCACCTTCACTTCATCTCGATTTCAGTGATCAACGTCCGTTGATACTAATTATTGCACTAGATCACTATTCCTCTGATCTGTCCAAACACAGATGGCTTTCTCTCCCAGACTGAGCCTCGCTGCACAAGAATGAGACCCCCCTCACCACACCCCGTCCAAACCCTCTTTCAGAGCAGTGAACAGTTCGCAGATTTACATGACAATAGTCCTGTCACCACTCCAAATAACTCAGCCTGACTTTGCGTTACAGTCACCAACCAGGCAACTCACAAAAAAGGACTTGAAACTTGACCACATCTATTGAATCAATCAGTTGAATCTCTTTTCCTTTTTTATAAATCGCAATAATAATTAATACCATAAATACACAGGAGTTTTCTGTTACTGAAAGTCAGCCTGAAATCAAAATGTGCATATTATGCGTGATTTATGATAACATGCCATTTAAAAGATAAAATTATTGTTTCTCCTCAATCTTTGATGGGTGTCTGGTTATATCAGAATCAGAAGCGTGTTCATTGGCCAAGTATGTGAGCGAACACATACAAGGAATTTGGATTCGGTCGATGGCGTCTCTCAAGCACAACAGTATAAAAACACAACAATATATAAACGACACAATGAACAATATACTGAGCAATATAATAAACAATAATAAACAATATCTACAGTCTATGCGTAATATGGGTTTATATTTATAAATAAAGTGTTAATAAATGTATGTAAGTATTATTTGAACATATGTTTATATGTGTACACACGTATATACATACATAGGGATACACATACACAATGTATATGTGTACATACACATATACACATGCTCATACACAGAGTGTATAGGTCACCAATACAATATATATAATATTTGACCAACCCTCTTTAAAACAATTTCTCGTTTTTGATTACATCACCATGCACTAACAAGTGGGGAAAATGAATATTAACTAGGGGTGGGCATAGATAAATATTTTTAATCTAGATTAATCTCACTGTAATCTTGGAATTAATCTTAATTAATCTAGATTAAAATAGCTCATTTGAATTCTGCCGAAGGTCTAAAGCCCCCCCCCCCTCAAAATGATCCCAAGCCACCCTAAATATATAGTCATTATTCTATTATTTTTAAATTATATATCCAAATATTTCATAAAAGATATCACTGAGCGCAGTCTCATAAGAGTCTCACATTAACGCAGCACGTTAACGATGATAACGGCCCACCACTAATATTAACCAATAATATCTTGTTTCACTTCCCTTTATACCACCCCTCTTCGACTCATCAAGGTTTGGACTCGACAAGACCTCTGAAGGTGTGTTGTGTGTGCTGGCAGAACAGCGTTAACAGCAGATCCTTTAAGCCTTGTAAGCTGTGAGGTGGGGCCTCTATGGATCAGACTAGTTTGTCTCAGCACATCCCATAGCTGCTCAGTTGACTTGCAGGTGGTGGCAGCCTAGTGAGTAGGATACTTGCCTCTGGAGCAAAAGGACATGGGTTCGATTCCTACCTTCAGTATACCACCAATGGAATTTCTGAGTAAGACCCTTAACCCCAAGTTGCTCAAGGGAGACTGTCCCCTGCAGTTAGGAAACGGAAGTCTTTTTGGATAAAAGTGACTGATATACGCCATAACTGATTGGAATGCGATCTGGGTAAATCAACACCTTGAATTAATTGTTCTTCAAACAATTACTGAACATTTTTTCCAGTGTGACATAAGATAATTAACTTGTCATGGACATGCTTATCTTGGCATGGACATGCTCAGTGCAACAAGAAGAATAAAAATAAGACAATAGAGAGTTTAAAATGACTATAACAGTGGTAATAGTCCAAACGGAATAACAATAATAACTATAATGGATATGATATAATAACAGATTAGTAGTGCAAGTGGTTAAGAAAAGTAAAAAATATGATGAATGCTATAAAATGAGCAGCAGGTGATGAGAGGATGAGACTAACATTCCATAACATACAGATAAAAAAAACGAGTTGTATTGCACAATCTGAATGAGACCAGAATGACATAAAGGCTAAAAAAGATCGCCTACAGAACGAGGAAGAGTTATACAATCGTATTGTATCTATCGCCACAGGTAGAAAGATTTCCTGTGGTGTGGGGTTCTAGATTTGGAGGCGATGAGTCTTTTGCTGCGTGTGCTCCCATGATCGATCATGGAGACGTGCATGGTGTGAGAGATGTTGTCAGTGATACTGAGAAGCTTTTTCAGAATTCTCTTCTCAGACGCTTCTGCCAGGTTCTCCAGTCTGACACCTGGGACAGAACCAGCCTTTTCGATCGGCTTGTTCAGCCTGTTGGCGTCAGCTTTTATTGAGGAGCAATGGTTGCCACTAGAGAATACCGTTTCCATGATGGGGTGTACTCTGTCAAAGTAGGTGGTACGTGTCAAATTAACATCCACATGAATGAAAGAAACCAAGGTTTTCCAGGAGAACATTTTCCAAAGCATCACACTGCCTCCACTGACTAGTCGTCTTCTCACGGTGCATCCTAGCGCTATAGTACCTTGCGCTAGGGTAACAGAAAAATCTCCCAAGAGACTTACAGCTGTGATTGCAGCAAAAGGTGGTTCGACAAATAATTGACATTGGGGGGTTTTGGAGGTGGACAGTGGTTAGCATGGGCACTCTGACCGGTCTGTGATTATATCATGAAATCTCTGCAGGCAAGGTACCAGGCCATGAACCAATGTAATGTAAAGTGTAAGTGTAAATTTGTCACATGACAGCACACAGTGTAAACAGAACAAAACTGTTCTCTCCATTTAACCCATTCACCAAGAGAAGGAGCGGGCGGCCAGAAACACAGCACCCGGGGAGCAGTGTGGGGGGACAGTACCTTGCTCAAGGGTGCCACTAGCAGTCATTGGGTTCAAACCAATGACCCTCTCATTCCAGGGGCAACTCTCTAATCACCAGACAACCAGCTGCCCCCCATTGGATCTTTGGGGCCCTCACCAGCACAGCATTAAAAACAGATATGATTCTGTAATAAAAATCCCTGCAAGGCCTCAAAAACTTCGAAAAAGTGTCTGTGAACCAGGATCCAGAAACACTGCTAGCTTCTCTGGGAATAATCACATTTAAGTGAACTAAAACCAAAATGTGAAACTCTTCCTGGGGACCACCTGGCTTGTTATCAGCACACAGTTCAAAAGCTATTATTCATGATCCCATGGGTAGCTTTCACATCTGGAAAGACGTCATCAAAGCAGAATGACATTAAACAGGTTTTGGAGCATCGTATACTGCCATCTGGATGGAGAGACAGGGTTCTAAACTGGCCTGCTGGCAGTCCAGACCTGTCACTCCAATTGTTTACATGGTTGCCAATTTCACACAAGATTCACAAAGCCACTTTGTGTTTTAACATTTGTGTACTGTAGTCAATTAAATTTGGGGTTGACATGATTTGCAAATCATCACATTCTATATTTTTGTACATTTCACATGGGGCCGCAACGTTTCTGGCTATTTTGAAAGATCAGCATAGTAGCCGATCACTGCTCCATATTACTCAGTCTTAGCCTTAGCCAGGACTGCTTGACTGCTTTACTGACTAGTAATTGCTCCTTGAAATCCGTCTTAAAACATAGTGTAGTCAGTGTAAGGGTTTTTTTCAACATCGAATTTGTCGGCTGCGTTCTGAATCTCCTGAAGCAGTTTAAGTATCTTTTTAGGGAGTCCAGCTACTAGACCATCACAGTAATCAGTCTTGATAGAAACGAAGGCATGTTTTTCTAGGTCTGATTTAGTCAGAAAGTATTTTTACTGATGTTCTTATGGTTATAAAATGCTGATTTAGTAGCTGCTTTAACGTGACTGCTGGCACTGAGATCATGAGCCCATCTCTATACCAAGTCACAAATGAAGTCCTTAGGTTTAGATTTTCCACTGTTCTGTCTCTCGTTGCTATGCCCAAATGAAATAATCTGCAGGCCAGAGGTTTGGGCAGATGGTCCGAGGGGCTGGCTCATATAGTCCACCAGGTGAAAACACACATCTCTAAGTTTGGAATAAAGGCAACATTCTTCATTTCTGACTTCAACATTCTTCCAAAGTAATTGATAGCTTGTCACACACTGTGGGGCGGAACAACCACAATCAGCTCACCATAATTTAAAACACACGCGTGCGTGCAGAAACAAATGCAGTGTTTCGATGAAAAGTGGAGCATTCTTAAAATGTTTGGAATGATTGTGTAAGTTTTTCAGCTGCAAGATCATGGACGATGATTTTACTCTTCTACAGTTTGTTTTACAGAGACATCTTAAAGAGCCAGAACCCCGGCATAATCTGTATTTAAAAAATGTCAGATCATGCAAAGATGAGCTCAGACTTGAGCACTCAGAACTGAAGACAGAAACTTCATTGACTTTATTGATCATTGAATGTCAATTATTAACAACACAGGTCAACTAATCATCAGAAACCACAACACACTTTTCTGCACCAGTTTTTCATCCTGATTTCAGATCTGCTTTCAGGTTTTTTCAGTCACATCAACTTTTTTAAATTATGAGTACTGTTTCAATATTTTCAGTGCGAAGTCAGACAGGCCACACTGTGGCATAGACATAATGGTCAGTGTAAGTCAGCTACCACTGTTTCTTCAAAAACGCTTAGCACATGATTATTATACTAATTAGACCAACTATCATGCAATACAGAACTAGCTTCATCACAAAAATGTGTGTATGTGTGAGAAAAACAGATTTGAAATTGGCATGAAAAACACAACAAAACCCACATAAACGTATGATTTTGACCCGTGTAATCAATTTGGTTTAATTTAGTCATTCCTTTCAAAATGTTGTTTTCTTGATCAAAACCCATACTGGAAGGGCAGGAATTCATGACAGACTGAATCATTTAGTAAAATATTTTAATCACTGATAGCATTTTTTGTTTTTAATAGTTTCCAAAAAAAAGGAAAATGTCTGAGTAAATCTTAAGTTAAAGGTTATGCTTTTCCATGCTATTGTAGGTAGCAATGTTAATTAGAAAGATGTTAGGTGATAATATGGCATCTCTTATCGATGATAATGGGTTGCAATGGTATGTCTGCTGGTTACTGGAGGATTACTGGGTAGTTGCTAGGGTATTTGTAAACAGTTGCTTTAGTAAGCTTAGTCCTAGTGTATTACTGAGCAGTTCTTATTCCAAATGCAGGCTATAGTATTGTTTCTCTGAAAGACAAAAATTTAGAAAAGAAAAAAAAAAAATTCACAAACTCAATAGATGTATACAATACAAAATATTTAATTCTAGCATGAGCAGTTGTAACAGCCCCCCAAATACCAACTGTGAATGGCAAAAAGAAGACGCAAAGTGCACAAAAACAATCACTAAAAGAAAGCTTGACTGGGCTAGTTCAACATTCTATGATGAGATTTGGTAATGCGTAACTTTGTTTCTTCAAGCAATAAGAAAATCTTTGCTAAGCAACATTTATATACATAAAATTGATTCTTTTATTAACACAATCCTGGTATTTTAAAAAATATTTGACGTATTGACAATAAAAGCCGTAGATCAAACTTATAATTATGAAATGACAGATGATGCTGGTAGGACTAGAAGGGCTAGCAGAGGGGTTTTCCTAACTTTTGGACTTGAAAACTGAGGCTTTTGAAACTTGTGCAGGATTTAGAAAGTCTCTGGTTGAAAAGGAACACTGTCAGATATCGGTTCGTCGTTTTCAAAAAAGTCAAGACGTAGAACTCCATGAAGCTGAGTGGATCTCCAAGTGTGTCACTGCTTTGACTTTTTCAAAATGGTGCCCACTGCAGAGATGACAGTGGTTTTGTTGCCGCTGGCCGTAGTGGTGACGGTGACGACCCCGGGAAGAGTAGCTGTGGTTGTGAGGAGCGCAGGCTGAGCCAAAGTTACTGGAACTGCAGAGTCCCACTTGCTCTTCCTCTTCTGAGCCTCTGCTGGGTCACAAAGGACAAAACAAAAATCTATGGTTAATCTGTCAACAGAAGCTTTTCAAGTATTCATGTATATACAATTCTGTATTTTGCTACCATATACACCAATCAACCACAAAATTAAAAGACGTCCAACAGTGTGGGATTCACTTGTGCTGCCAGAACAGCATTACAAGAGCTCTAAAGGGGTCTGTGGTATCTGGCACCAAGATGTTAGAAGCACATCCTTTAAATCCTGCAAGATGGGGCCTCCATGATTTGACTGTTTATTTCAAACATTTGAACCATTTTTGGTTCCATTAGAGGATACAGATGGCATAAATGAGTATCTGTGGTTTGCAACAATGTTCGCTTTAGTTCACATGAAAGCCAGGATCTCGTGCATCCAAGCAGAACACTGCCTCCACCCCAAAGTGCATAGTGGTGGCACCTCTTCCCCAGGTAAGTGACGCGTAGCTGGTTGTCAACACAATGTGAAAGAAAACATGGTCATACACATACCATCTTGTTCCCTGAAGGAGAGGAACAAGGGACAATACAAATAGTATGGGGCACCACGCCTGGCCTATAGAGATGATTATGCAGAGTAATGAGGGTAGGTGGGGCTTCGCCAGCTTATAAGCCCTGGCCACACGCATCTTAACTTAGTTGCCGATGCTGCTCTTCACAGAGCTAAGTGGCAAAGCAGGACAGTGTGTTGTACCTTGCTACTCTCCTTCAGGGAACAGTAGCTGTGTTCCCTTTCAGTCGATTCACTTGGTACAACAGTATGGAGCAAATTCACTCTCACATAGTAGGCACCAATCTGGAAGACCTGAGAGCATCACATGAGCCATGGAAGAGGCCACCAAATCTAAGCCAGAAAAGTTAACGTTTGCATGAGGCACCTTTATGTAAGACAGACAGCCCACAACATGGCCATCCCAATAGTGGAATGAACCTGGACTCCTAAAGGTAATTCCAGACCCTTCCTGCTTTAAGCCAGTGAGCTCTGCCACAACAGAGTGGGTAAGCCTCTGTTTGGAAAAATAATTACCACAAACTGGACAGGCATTCACTAATATAATATGTAAAGTACAGACGTGTGTAAATAAGGACACAGCTAAGGATGTACTCCCCTAATGTGGTGTGAGAAACTTGATGTTGATATGGAACACTAATTAATTAAATGTAATTAATTAAAGAACACTCCAAACTGGCCCTTCATGATAAGTGCTTTAGAGATTTTAAAACATCAATATATATAAGGTATCATGACACAGGTTAAAATATCATGATATTGTTAGAGGGCATATCGCCGAGATCTCTTCTGCACTGCGGTGCAATGGGAGAAGACCTTCCTTCTCTGCTCCCCCCAGTCAATGGTAGTTTAGCCCAAAATAATGTCAGTTTGGCAATAAAGTCTGGAAACAGTGGAAGCACTACTTTCAGGACTGGAGGAAGGGTGAATTACATCATCTTTACTGCCAGGTGGGAAGCAGGCCACTCCACATTCAAGTTCTAGGTCAACCAGTGATAGAGGGGAAGGTCAGCAGCAGGGCAGAGACCTGTGGCTGGCTGAGAACAACAATGGTGTTTACAATTTCCACATTTCTTCTGTGCTCGTCCCACTTAAGGCCAGGTTCAACATTAGTATAAGCTTCAAAGTCTGCGATGTCTCAACCTGTTCAGAAAACAGAGGGTCCTGGTGCTCCACAGCTGCTAGACCAGAGATCATTTTCACTTATTGCTCCAGGGTTGACTGCATGAGCTAGAGAGAAAACACACATGCCTCAGCTTGTGCTAAAACCCTCTCAGCAAGGATGATTCCCAAAGCAGACTGGGCATGCATCATATGAGCCCTTCTTGTGAATAGTGTAAACAAGTTCTTAAGACACATTTGTTTTTGTTATTTTATACACAGTGGATATACTTTACATATTATGGTGTATGCATTATGTTAATCTGTGTGGTACAGTACCTCTTTTTTAGCTACAAGGACCACCAGAAAATGAAAAGAACATGTACCAGAGTGATTTCATGTGAAACCTTTGAGATCCTACCTGTCGATGTGGAGGTGGTTGTGTTGGTGGTTGCAGCGGCCGTATTTGCAGCGGTGCCTTTCTTTGTTCCTGTTACGAACTCAATCTAAGACATAACATTTATGTGTATATGAATCAAATATTTTTCACAACATTCTGGCTAAAAGAACAGGAACGAATACAGGGATGTGTCTCATGGTATTACCTTGGTCCTCTCTTTCTTGGCCTTTTCCAGTTTTTCCATCTCTATTTTTTGTGCTTTGGCTATGGAGAGAATTAAAAGGTCAATTAGAATCAGAAATATGCATCTTCACAAACACACACTACGTCATAGCATTAATGAGTGAGTGACTAGATTCAAATGTATTTAGCTTACCTAATGCTTCATAATATGAATCCTCAGACCAGCCATGGGGGTCAAACATGTCCTACAGGAATAAGAATGTTTTAAAAAACATTCAAACAACTTCCAACAACAGTACAAAAATAATATGGTACTTTATATACTTGACTTACCTTGGGGTAGTTCGTTCCAAGTTCATCAATTCCACAATACTGGATGAGTTTTTCGTAAATGCTAAAATCATCAAGAACAAACAATTAGGTTCTACAAACATTTACAGACCAAACCCTGATTTCATTTATGGAGTGTGTGGAGTCTCACCTTGGATTGCGGAACTCTTTCTTCTTCTGTATATGGCTGTTCGTGTCAAAGTCCCCATGGAGCTTCCGCTCGTACAGTTTATAGATTTTTTCCTGAATTAACAAGCAACAAGGAAGCATTTACTACATATTTATGCTCATCAATTCAAAGTGAACCTTACTTTGTATGCTTTATTTTTTCTGAAGTAGCAATGGAGGAGGAAAATATAAAAAAAAAAACAGGTCACAAAAACAGCATATTGTGGCACTTTTCTGATTAAAGTCAGATTTTGGATAGGTGTTTTCACAACACATGATTAAAAGTCCCAAATAAATAAATGAACCCTATAATTATCCTTAATACTTTAATACTAAGTATCTGCTGAGATTGAATTAATCTGACTGAAAACTCCTCATTTTAATGGAAGATAAATACACTGAAGGAAAAAAGCAAAGGACAGAATAGTGCTGGAGGGTTTCTGCGCTGTTGTGTTGTGCGGATGAGGGTTGCTGAATTGAGCCTTTGTGTGAATGCAATTCTAGACCCAGACAGTCATTTTTGACAACCAGATTCCAAAAAGTTGTTGGAATCACGCCATGTGATGCGTTCCCTTGGTCTCTTCCTGTCAGTTTACAGTACGTTAATGGCTTGGGGGCATCTTGTACTGAAATCACTTTGTAAGGCAGCACTTAAAAAAATATTTAAATGTAATTCTTCTCAGCTAGTCCATTACATGTTCAGTGTAAATGGAACAAAGTATACAGAAGAATTTGAATTAAAATTCATCTGCTCTCAAACTTTTAACAGAACACTTAGGATGTAACTAAAACAGGTTTATGGAAACGGTTAAAATACCAAAACATGTTTGATTTCAGAGGAAGATCTCCGGCAGCAGGTCGGGATCATGTTGGAGCAGATGGTAATGTGTAGCTGTAGGCGCAGGAAATTCATCATAAATATGAACCCACCCTGTCACCCTGTAATGTGTGAACATTGTGCTGAGGCGTGAGAACCACACCCTAACACAAATACCTGCCCAGGCAACCTTGAGAGAGAGAGCGAGGCTAGAGAGCGAGAGAGGATATTGAACAATTGTATGCAGTTTACATTAAAACCTATGGTTGAGAAGTACAGTCGTCATTACGGTTGCATGCAACTCTTGTGCATTGTTTATTTCAGCCTAAAATCCATCTGTTTTTGGTCACACAAGTCTGTTATCCAGCACATATTAGCCAAGCGATATGACTTTTGCTTCAACACCAAACAGTAAAGTGATAAAAACTGCAAGCTCATGGCTGCTCACAGTGAACTACAGGCCAAATCAAACAGCACTATATAATAGAAGACAGAAAGAATGGGTTTCTGCAAAGGTGTTGTAGACAAACTGCTATGGAGGAAATGTTCAATCCATCAACTCGTGAAGGAATGAGGATTTTAAAAGCACACAGATCATAGTGTAAAATAAATGCAGCAGTTTCAGTATTACAAGGTTGTATACACAGAACAAGGAATTATACACCAATCAAGTACTACATTAAAATGACAGAAAAATAAACACATGCCAGTTTGTTTCAGTGGCATTTGTCAATGGGGTAGGATATACAATATATGGAAAAAGTAATGTATATCATTACCCCAACAGGAACTCTAATGACACTGCCTTCAAACACAGACAGGTCAGACACTGATGTTGGACTCGCAATCTGCGTTCCAGTTCATCTCAAAAAGGTGTTCGTTGGGTTTGAGGTCTGTGTGGGCCAGTCAAGTTCTTCCACACCGACCTCATCCAGCCATGTCTTTATGGAGCTATACCAGTCATGCTGGAATGGAAAATCTTCTTCCCCAAATTGTGTCCACAAAGTTGGAAGCATGGTGTTGTCTAAAATATTTTTTTATGCTGAAGCATTAAGATTGATCTTCACTGAAAGTAAGCCCAAACCCTACAAAAAAAAACAAACAAAAAAAGGGTCCTAATACTTTTGTCCATATAGGTAAGGTGTGAGCAGTCAGTTCAGTTAAATACGTCAGCGTAGTTTTTTGTTTTTTTTTTAAATCGCTTGTTTTTTGTCAAGGATCAAGATATACAATGCAATATTACCAAGATACTTGAGGCAAAGCACAATTCTATTAAGATGACACTTTACCACATATTGTGACATAAAGCAATTCATTACTTATGACTTATGATTACTTTTATCTCCAAAATAAAAAGGTTATCTACTGAAGATTACACTTTGTTCATCTATTTTTTAGGGAAACAAAATGAACATACTGTAATAAGGTACTTATTTGCGAAGTACATTTTAAAAAGTTTATCCTAACATGTTTACAAAGCAATAAAACAGCTCAAAAAAAAAAGTTGTTTTTTTTTTTACTGTAATCACTGATTTTTTTTCTCCTACTCAAAATAAAAGCACACCTTCTCAAATTTTCACACGGTTTTTGCATTGCTGAGTCTTTGAAGCTATTTGGGATGCATCACTCCATTAACCTATATACCACTCATGATGTGAATGATCCACGCATGAAAAGTACAAAAGTAGATTAAAGACTGTATACACACAGGCAGGCAAATTGACTTTTCCCCACTGAATATTCCAGTATCAGCTATTGGAATTAGTACTGATATTACTACAGAAAACTGATTGGTACAATTTGTAGGCGTAAGGCACACACCTGCAGATGGCTGGAGCAGCGACCTGGTGGTTCTGGAGGAATCCGGATCTCTTCAGGAGACATGTTCCTCACCTTCTCGGAAAACTGGGCTGAAAAAACAGACAACAGACAAACAATTCAGGACATGACCACTTATGTAGACATTAGAATT
Source organism: Brachypetersius gabonensis (assembly GCA_037577145.1). NCBI lineage: Eukaryota > Metazoa > Chordata > Actinopteri > Characiformes > Alestidae > Brachypetersius > Brachypetersius gabonensis. Next base: position 4,452 of record JBBJLR010130799.1, on the reverse strand, counting down.
TATATGTTTTCTTTAGCTAAATCTTTAAGGATTCCAACATTTTAGAATTTTTAAAGTAATCTGGAATTTTTTAAAAGGTTCTGCCTGGTTGTGTTTGCAAGTGACAACCTTCTTTACCGTGACAGACCACAGAACTGTACAAAACCAAAAAAGAAGAGGCCCTTTACCCACCGGTAGGAGCCCAGTAGGAAAACAATTGCCTGTGAACACGATGACCACAGGTAGGTTGAAACACGCACTTTCTACCATTGTGTGCTTAAGCAAGACACTGAACCCTTAGCTGCTGCAGGGGGACTGTCTCTGCAACCAATGATTGAAAGTCGCTCTGGAGAAGGGCATCAGTCACATGTCCCTTTAACTTTACAAAAAATGTTCAGTGATTTAGGTGTTTTAGAATGAATCAACATTTGGCTTGGCTTCCAGTAAAGCATTTTTAATTAAACGTTTAGCTTTTAGGGACTTAAAAAAAAAACAAAAAAACACCACACACCTTCAGAAGCCTTTCCAGGACCTCTGAGGTTTCTACTGAGCAAATTCCTCAGAAGTGGAATGTGCTTTTTTGTGTGTGTAACTCTAAACTGGTTAGCTGGAACAGGCCTCTGCTAAAGTTCCTCTGACCTTTCCTCATCTCTCTCTCTCTCTGTTATTCTGGGCAAGTCTGAGGTAGCAACTACACACACAGGGAAGGGCTGGGTGTGGCAGCCTAGATCTGGATGTCTGCCCAGAAAGAAAAGGGGGGGGGGAACCCACAGACATGAACATGTGAAGAAAAAAAAAAAAGGTCCTCCAGCTATAAAACCTGCCAAGGTAAAACAGCATGCTATGAGTAATATGGGAGTAATTTGAGATGATACAGCACCAGCGGGATTGTTTGGACACACCTACTCAAAAATGCAAAGGTGGACAAAATGCCCAACATAAATCATAATGAAAAGCTGGAAAAAATCTTTAATGGCCTTGTTCCAAAATTCTACATGAAAATGTGAAATGATCCTAAGATCACTTGGTTATTATTTTAATTTAAACTTAAGTGTCACACTGTAAAATTTTCTCCTTCTTTCATGGGAACCACATGAAATGGAGGTGTCTAGGTGCATTTTATCCGATGGTCAGAATCTAGAGTGTCTTTATAATCTAGACTTTAACACACAAAACACAAAAACACAATATAGTTGCAAGCTGCAATCTGCGGGTCCTAGCATGAATACGTCCAATGAAGCCTCATGCAACGTAAAGGCGCTTAGTTACAGACCCTTTTCTCTCGGTCTACGTATTTATAACATTTGTGTGGGAATGGTACCTTGCTCAAGGGTACCACAGTGGTGTCACTGGCAGTCCTGAGATTCGAACCAACACCCTTCCGATTGCAGGGGCAGATCCCTAACCACCTGGCCACCAGCTGCCGAGCTGATACCTAAATAAGGCCTAATAAACCAGCTTGGGCCTTTGGTAAAGACAGCAAGTACAATAGGGAGTTAATCAAAAGCCAAAATCGGTCTCAATTTTCAATATGAGTCTATCAATGGTGACATGTTCTTAAATTAATACCTACTGAACTTTCAATCATTGGACAACATGTAGCAAATTTGTAACACTTTGAAATAAGTATAAACACACATGGTTTGGGATATAAAGTCATTTAGCATTCAGAGCTATTTGACATGCACAAGTCATCTTGAGAATTCCAACTTTGAACAAGTGTTCATGAGTTTTTACTGTTTAGCCGTCATATGAATTCAGGTTTACAAGTTTTTGAGAACTACTAGCTATTGCGGATTCCTCGAACCCAGTTTCATTAGAATTAAACTAAAATATTGTGAGATGTGTGAGGAAAGTTGCATTTCTGTTTAGCAGTTCAGCATCTCACAGATGCTAATTCAAACAATTTGGCAAGCATTTTTTAATGCACAAAGCATGGTGTCCAATTGACAGCATATCAGAATCAGAAAACTTTACTAATCCTGGAGGAAATTATACCTTAATGCAATTGATGATGATGCGTTGGCCATCTGTTGTAGCCAGCTAGGTTGATAAGAGCTTGTGTTAAATGTTTAATGAACTGCAGCAAACATCAGTTAAAAATCCAATATTTGTTGATAATCATTAACCTCCACAGTCTGCAAATATTGAGGTGATTGCACAGAAATCCAGGACTAGCAAAATGCTGTTTATAAAACATCTGGAAATACACAACATTTCATGAAAACACATGTAACTGAAAAGCACCATACAGATAAAGAGCCTTTTCTACTAAACTAAAATTAACAATGAGATATTCATGATTTTTTTTGTCACTCCTTAGTAGTGACTCGCTGTGGCCAAATCCTTTAGTACTTCATCTAGTTTGGTTATTCAAAACTAACTACATAGACCCAGCACACTTCAAAATGATTGGCCGATTCTAAGCCTGATAAATATATCCTGGAAGCTGATTGGCTGCTGAATTTTCAACTGAATATCAAGTCTGTTGTGTAAAATGTGCACTCAGCAACACTGACAGTGGACACTAAGGTTGAACAGGCCTAAGGCTGTAGTTGTCAGTTAGTTGCGGTTTCCTTGTCCATGTTAGCTTTTGATTTATCATGCATTGTTATTTCCCACTTTAACCTTAAGAAAATATAGGTGACAAAACAGGCTATAAATGATTTCATGCGTTAGAAATCGTATGCAGTGAATTACACCTCTTGCAATTTGAAAAGAGATATCAAATATTCTGAAAGAAAAAGTCAAATTGTTGTTTTGGGACTGTGATATTTAAAATCCACAATGGTTTTGTGTACCAGAAAAGTCCAACAGACACTATCTATTCTGATAAATTGCATATTTAAATATAAAATATCAGCACTTTTAAGATTAATTATTTTCTTTTAATTCTTTTAATTCAATCCAATTCTTAAAAATACATGGAATACTTCTTATAATCAGTATGCTATTTTTATTACTGACAAATATTAAAATAAACAAATGAAAGCATCGTATCAAGGAGATAATAACCAAACAAGTTTTCATTATTTTATGCAATGTACAGTTATTTATTTTATTTATGACAATTTTAGTACCAGTGCTCCCTGCTCAAAGATGTGCACCAGTCATACGGTTTTAATGCTATAGAGTGGTGAATTATACCAAAACTACAGAAGAGAAAACACACTCATTAGGATTAATACAGCTTCTAAATCCAGTGTCCCCAAACTTTTGCCATCCGGTCTGTAGACAAGTAATATAATACTCTGTCTGTTCTGTGTGCCTGCATGAGTCAGTGAAGGAAAAAGTGTGGAGATGTTTTCCTTCCACCAGGCCAATCAAGCGATTGTCAGTGTCGTGCCAACACTGTTCCCACACAGGCGGGTATTTCCATTGGCCAGTACCAACAAAACACACACCAGGAAGTTCCCAGTAGCACCAAGACAGCATCAGAACAAACAATAAAACAGCAGGACTGTTAACCAATAGCAATTGGGCAACATCAGTACTATGAAGATTAAATTAGTATACGTTTTTCAACCACTGTAAAAACAGGCTTAACTGAAAAATAAAATCAAGAAAGTATCACAAAGTAACCACATGGACACAGCAAGTTTCATAACAACCAACCCATGTAAAGCATATCAAATATTTGCCTTAGTTATATAATCTGTCTCAAATATGCCGCATACCAAACTCTTCAGATGTACAGATACAGAGAAAGAGTTATTTCCTATTTATAGTGCTGTTTGGTGACTACCGGCGAACAATAAAGCCACAGAGAGGCTGAGTGAGGCACGTTACAATGCTGACGAGCAAGCATTTCCAAAGGTCTTCCTTTCTTTCCAAGACAAGTAAAAACATCCATTAATCCACAATAAAACTCAGTCAAAAGGAATAGAGACGCTAATGCGGTCAACCCCTCATCCCTGCTACCATACCAGTGCCCAGGTGCTTATACAGCAATCCCCCAGTTTTACGCGGATCAGGAGTCACAGAAAGTGCAAGTATCCTTGCCTTTTTTTGGAAAACCGAACTGTATTACCGCCACCAGCCAAGCGGTCAACCCCCATAAAAAGGAAGAGCCTGCTGCAGCGTGTCTGCTCTGTGTCTTGTCTTTTAGTGTTTAAAACTTTAAGTTATCAGTTTATTTAGTATTAGTAAGCGGTGCCCTGTCTAAACGTGTGGATAGAGAGAGCTATTTCAATGTTTCTTTTGTGTGGGAGTCTTTGCACGCTGCTAATGCCAATCGCTAATGCTAACATTGTTTCAATCTCTCTCTCTCACACATGTCCTGTACAATAGGGAGCGGAGACAAAAGTATTGGGACGCTCTGCCTTAGAGTTGAACGGCGTTACGTCCCAATACCACCATGGAGAGGCACTGTGAATTAAATCTAGAGCGCGCAAACGTATTGGGACGGAGGGGCAATATAGTGCCAGGGAGAGAGAAATGACACACACACACACACACACACACACACACACA
>JBBJLR010130791.1:0-17591 GCA_037577145.1 Brachypetersius gabonensis | reverse complement strand
CACACACACACACACACACACACACAGAGCTCCGCAGCTCAGGGAGGCTGTCCGAACAGCCAGGATCTGGCCACTCGCAACTATTCTGGCCTACATTCTACAACAGGAAGGACAAAGCCTCAACAATAGAACCTGCTTCTCTAACACAGCACTGACAATCCTGCCACACAGAGACCACGGGAGACCAAAAGAGGAGAAATGGCCAACATGAAATATACGTTATAACTGAAAACAAATATAACGATCAACACTGTGCAAAATTTTAATCCTAAAACAGAACGAAACCCTGATTTTAATTCCTACAGGGTCAGTCGCCCTGGAGCAACCTGCGGTTAAGTGTCTTGCTCAGGAACACAGTGGGGGTGCTGAAGGCAGGATTCAAACCCATGACCTCTTGGTCCAGAGGCAAGTATCTTACCCACTAGGCCACCACCACCCAAATCATTAATAAACCGTTAAGATATTTGACATGAAATGCATCATTCTAGAGAAACCTGGCTGGAAGTGCTCAAAACAGTGGTGACAAGAACTCTTTAATATCTCCAAAAGCTGCATCCACTAAAGCTATTACAGATATGTTGGATGCCCTAAGTTTTTATAATAGTTTTGAGAGTTTTGAGTTTTTGGTGTGAAACAAAATTCGTTAACACTAGCTATTACTGTAAGGTCTGGAACAGGAGGTGAAGTGGAGTCTGAATTGGAATCTAATGAACAGTCCCATGCAGAACAAGACTCCAGGTTTTCAGCCAGACCAGTTAGGCAGAGATCAGGATCATCTGAATACTAGGCACGGGAAATATATTTATACCCCTTCTGACATCTCTACAGTGCGAAGTATACTAAGCCCTGCCTTGTTACCAAGCCTTTCTCATTGTTGTTCATGTTCCTGTTTTTGACCTGTTTCTGTCTCTCGGATTTACCCTTTTGATCATCGGACTTGATTTGTTGGTTTTTTGGATTTTCTGGTTTTGACCCTTTTTGCTCTGGACTTGTTTTTTTCTCTTTTGCCGTTCGGACTCAGTTATTTAAATAAACATTGAATTTTTCTACTCTGCAATTGGATCCTTTTCTGTATTCATCACAATTATGGCACATTCTGTGAACATTTCACAGAGAAATATCTTTAGCTCTTCCTAGAAGCATATTTTCAAACAGCTTGTCAAAATGTCAAACTGATTAAATGATGCTGCAGCTAAAGAGCTTTAATGCTCATTTACATCTTTGGTGTGGGGAATTTTCATAGATTTTCTGCCCACTTTGGAAGTCTCAGATTCCACCTACTAGCTTAAACTCCCCCAGCTACACAATACCACCAACCCTGGGAGGGTAAAGCACCACAGCTTTTTTTTTTCCGCCACTAATGCAACATCTCAACAGAGAGAGTGAAGCCAACTGTGTCCTCTTCAACTCCTGATCGTGGAGTAGTAGTTAACAGTAGTTCATTTTTATTATTCTAAAAGGTTTTAATACGTTTATTATTTTAAATGTTTAATAAAGTTGTTATCTCCATTTATTTTAATTTTTTGTAAAAAGTTAATCACATTTACACACTATGTTTAGGCCAACTGTTCAATTATTTGTTGGTTAATACACATGAATAAAACAACGACTTATTTGCTTGTGTTTAATTTGGATTTAACATTTATTTACTCCTGATAAAAGCACATGGTTTACTAGTTATTTTGGACTGGAAATGAATATTTTGTTGTAGACATTAAGGTTCCAAGTTCCTATTACCACCAGCGTGAATACAAAAGAGTCTGCAAGTTTTTCTACAGTTAATTATTTCATACCAATCCACTCTGAATCTCTAATTCAGAAAAGGAACCAGAACATTGTTGAAGGAACCATTATATTGATAACAGTTTTTTCTTTTTATACTCTGTAACACTGTAACACTAGATTGAAAGGACAGTGAGTGTAAGGTCCATCCAGCGGCCACTGGAGGGCGCTGAGTTTTGTATGTTTAAGACTTTTATTTTGATATCCTGAGTACACTAGCTGGAAGAGGCCTGGAGATAGGCTCCAGCTGCTGGTGTACTCAGGACTAAGTGAATGTGTTTTGTCATTGGTTCGTTATGTTTCATGTAGTGTATTTAAGTTCTGTTTAGTTTGACCTCTGTGTCGGTCAACCGCTCACAAACCTTACAAGTTCTGTTCAGTGTACCTAGGCCCTCGAGCCTTGTTTGTGTTTTCACGTTTCAAAATAAAGAGAACAAAAAACAATGGACGCCTGCCGTTGTGCCAACTCTGCATGGGGTGAAGCAGCGAGACGTGACAGTGAGAAAGCTTACTCTTATCAACTACGGCCCAAAACGGAGATACTTGGAGAAGAGGGTTTAAGAGATCAGGAGATGGGGAGAAGGGAAAGGAGGAAAGATAGGGAGCGAGAAAGAGAAAAAGAGAGAGAGGGAGGGAGAGAGAGAGAGAGACAATAAGTCACCCGATATGATTGGTCCTCAGCGATATCTCCAGTTCTCTCAGAACTTTGGTGGATTCCTGAACCCGCCTGCGGAATTTCTGCGGAGGGAGAACGAGCAGATTTTTATCACTCTTCCAGAAAAACAACTCTCGTGCAAAATGTCCAACAGCCTTCCACAACAACAGCACAGAATCTTGTATTCAGATAATATTAGCAACAAACTGGGTGTTAAGAACACAATGCCAGTCGTTATCTCCCCACAGTGGCCCAAACCAGTTGAGAGAAATGACCTCAGGGCACAGAAAGCCACAGTTATGATTAAAGCAGAAAAACAAGACTTTGTATCAGAAATGGGTTGGTTTGTAACAAATTGCAATGCTGACTGTCATTTGGCTGAGACAGACTGTTAGCTTTGTATATGACCTCAATCGCATTCTTTTTGTAGCATGATTAAACATAAATGTCTTACTTATTCAATTTTATGTTAAATGCAGTGCATCTTGTTACAGGTATGGGACAAAAGAAGCATCACCAGAATGTATTTATTACCTTCATTCCCTCAAAAACACTACCATCATCATGTGAACGCAGCCCTAACATGAGCTGCACAAGAAAATGAATACAGTTTCAGCAATGGTGAAGCAATGGTGCCTGTATGTTCCACTCAATACATGTATATACACTATATCAAAAAAAGTATGTTTCCAACTTTGTGGACGCAGTTTGTGAACTATTCCAGCGTCATTGAGCCCCAGTGCATAAAGCAAGCTCCATAAAGACATGGTTGGATGAGTTCAGTGTGGAAGAACTTGACTGGCCACACAGAGCCCTGACCTCAACCCCGTCCAACACCTTTTGGATGAACTGGAACGGAGATTGTGAGCCAGACCTTCTCATAAATGCTCTACAGAATGCATGGGAACAAATTCCCACAAAAACACTCCAAAATCTTGTGGAAAGTTTTTCAAGAAGAGTGGACACTGTAATAGCTGCAACTCCATATTTAAGTCTATGTATTTGAATGCAATGTCATTGAAGTCACTTTTGGTGTAATAGTCAGGTGTCTGAATACTTTTGTCCATATAGTGTAACATATATATCATATATACCATCAATGAGAGCATAGATCATACACATCATACATCTATAGTTTGTGATTCCAAAAATGTAGCCCTCTGACCCTTATACAGCTTGTTATAGGGCTCTTCCACTTTGCTCTTGCTTTTGTTAGTTTGAAGCTCATTGATGTATCTCCCAAGAGCACTGTCCAGTGTTATCTGCTAAAGGTATATACCTTCAATGTATCCTATTAAAAGACATTTTAAAGCTGCATAGGAAAGTGGGATAAGATCATTAATTATTGGCACTGCTACGGATGGTTCAAAGTCAAACAAGCGAAACTCTTAAAAACAGAGGTATTGATATTTCAGCGCAATAGCTTTGATGATCCTACTTAACATACTAACTTAAACTTACTAGATATAAAGCCGGTGTCTGTCCTTACCTTGCGTGTAACTCCTGGGTCTAAAAAGCCCCTCAGCTTCTGAATATATGTGTGTGGGGGATTCTTCACTTGAAAGCGTTCCTGTCACAAAGCATAGATGAACATGAGCAGATGTGTTTTTTTTACAACTTTCACATTCACAGAGGCATCCTCTCCACTTGAAATGTTATTAGGGATGGATCATAATGTTAAAATATGTGGCAATTTTTAGATTAATATTCAGATATTTTTAGTTGGCAGTGAATATCGAATAGTATTTTTGCTTGAAATGCCCACCCCTAGTTTAAACATCATCTCCACATACCATGTAGATGAATGAGTGTGTGTGTGTGTGTGTGCGCGCATGTCACACAGATTGAGTCACACACAGCAGCCCTACTGGAACTGTGTCCACTTAGTGTCTACTCCATTAGAACCCATTAGTTCAGTTCTTCTCATGCTGCTGTTTGAGTTATTTATAGGGGGTCAGTTTCTGGCCACAGGAAACTATGGCTGGATATTTTTTAACTGGTGGACTGTTTTCAGCTCAGCACACACTCCCACACACACCTAAAGTATTTTCTATTGATTGTTAATGTGTAATAAACTATCTATTGAGTGTTAAAGTTCCTAAAACTATTTTATTCCTGAATCTGCGGTTAATCTGCAGTTTTTATATGTAGCAAAAATATCATTTAAATTGTGCATCCATAGTGTATTTAGGTCACAGTGAAATATTACACCTGGTCGCAGATGAGATCCCACTTCTTCTCGTTATCGTACTGGCGGAGGAGTCTTGCTTTATCCGGAGGCAGATTCATTGAACTCTGAAACACATAAAAAAACAGACATGCATCAGTGAAGCACAGGAAGTTGTTCACTCTTGCCTCTGCAACCATGACGATCTCGTCTCTCGGGACCAGCGTGGCCCATGTCTCCATGTCTCCAATCTGGGTCGTCACTTCCTACGTTGGTGTCGAGCAGCATCCTACCATATGACATCTTCTGCCTGTCCTGAAGTGTCCTCTGCTGAGCTGATCTGTTCTGTTCATATCAGAGATGAGCGAAACAAAGCAGGCCTTGTTCATCTCCACAACAACAACACAGCTATCGCTCAAAGCAATAACTTCATTTGGTGGTTATTGTGGATTACTGGCAGGGGAACAACTATGTCTCCAAAACAGACACAACAAGAAGGACACATTAATACATACAGGACCAGCTGAGTTTCCCTATATTTCCACTGTTTTACACTTTTTGGAACAATAGCATGGAAATCCTTTAAGAAATATTCTTCCAAACAGACCCACGCAATCAAACTTTGAATAACAATGAGAACTAAGAGCAATAATTAAGACATTTCATTCTTTTCCAACACCAAATTTCACAAACATTTTTAAAAAGAGGAAAATCTGGTAACACTTTACTTAAAGCCAGTATTCATAAAAGTTCATGACAGACAAATAAATCCTTCATGATATAAACCCACATAAACATTTATAGGCTTATTCTAACAAGTGTTTGGTGTCATGAGGGCTGTTTTAATCCATTCTGATGACATTTCAACTCAAAAAATAACACTTGTTGAAAGTCTTTATGTTTATGTTGGTTTATGCCTGCTGTCAGGAAAGGTTTGTGTACATGTCATGTAGCCTTATGAGTACTGGCCCTCAGTATGAAGCATTAAACAACATAAATAAAGAAAAACAAACGGGAGACACTCCCATCTACATTCCATGGCTAATAGACCATTGATACATGGTATGCACAAGTCTTCTCTGCCACTGTTAATGGCTTGTGATGTGAACATCAAACACAAGAAGCTTTTTCATAAGCATGCTTAACTTCTGCCTTTCTCAGACTGTTTGCTGTTTATAATAAAAGAGCAAGCAGGGGGGGAAGAGATGCAGACAGAGTGCCCTGACCTGTAACAGATCACTCAAGGGTGAAAAAGCAAATAGTGTTTATTATGGAGGCGTCATTCGCACCCCTATCATCATCAGTCCCCGAGCTCCAGCACCCACAGCCTCTCAGCCGGCAGTGGGATTCAAACTCACCCACCCGGAACACACCGACCTTATCGTCAGACCCCACATGCCACAGTCGAGGGAAGTCGGGTGGGCTCAGTTAGCAGAACCACCGGCATTAGGGCTGAAAGATGCCAGGTAAAAGGCACATGGCGATATTTCAGGTCTTTGCGATGAATATTGCAACACTCAGGAATTTATCAGCATAGTCTCTTCCCAAACTGAATTAAATACACTGGGTAACACATTTTTTATGAAAGCTCTGTTTCATTGCAATTTTTTATGTTTCTTAAGTCAAGTTTTGCATTTTTTTTCTAAAAAGGACATTTTATTTACCTGTTATATTACGTAGCATTGATTTGTGACATCATAGGCAGGAATGAAAAGAAAACTCAACTGTCTACAACATTGGCTAACAAAGCCGCAATAGCGTTAACACTGTGCTAACAATGCATTGTTCCAGTGGTGACTTTTTGAGGTCTTTTTATGGTTAACAACAGTAAAGTTATTACTTCTTTCCACAAGCCTATATGAATCACTTTAATTGTGGGAAAAATGAGCTTGCGCTTCTGCCTTGCATTCATCTAAATAAATTAGATTGAAGTGTGGTCACAAAAAGCTGGTCAGTCAGACGACTCCACTCCAAGCCAAATGTCAAACACAGCAGGGTGGCTGGCCAAAAACAACCGTGTAGTGATTCGATTTTGGTGGAAACCACATTTCACTCTCACACAGACATACCATGCGCAATGACCAGTTTGTAATGTCTGGTAAGAGGCCCCGCAAATTAACTGTCAGAGACGAGGCCCTGGAAAATGTTGCTCGGCTCTTGCTTGCATGTAAAGACGCTGGAGCACTCTCGCACTACCCCTTCCTGAAAAGACCCCATTTCCAAACTTTTCTATCCCCCCTCAAAGAAAGTGCCGCCGTGCATTCCAGATGTCCGGCACTACAACTGGAATGCGTCCTGTTTATAAAAGCTACAAATCGGCAATAAATTTCCTCGCAGACCACCCCCCCCTTGCTGCAAGAGGGGACCACTTTTTCTCCTTCATTAGAAACCATAGAAGATCTCACACTTGGAGGAGGGAGGAGGTGTGTGTGTGTGTGTGTGTGTGTGTGTGTGTGTGTGTGTATCTCCCTTTCCCCTTGAGAAATGTCAGCAATGAGGCGAGTGCCTCCCACTCTCTTCAGTCCATTGCATTTCACCAGTTTACAAAGAGCACAAATAGCAGCCTACTCATTGATGAGCTCACAGCTTCCAAATGCTTTCATACTACAAAAGTCTGAGAACAACAAAGACTAACTGTTCTGTCAAATGGGATTCCTACAGTACAAGAAGTTGTTTGGAGAAGTACTGGAGGGCATCAGACACGCCACATGTAAAAAAAAAAAACTGGGTAAACAGTAAACCTGTTACATCAATCATGTTGACCCCACGGATGGACTCAGTGTAGCTGATATAAGAGTCGAGTCTGAACAAAAGTCTGTTGCCCTCAGGTTGCCACTGAGTGTCCATTTGAGGTCGTGAAAAAGAATTATGGGATTGAGTAAAAGTCCAGGCTCTGGTCTTCTTCTCTGTTTAAGCTGAGGCCTGATGCAAGGGCTGGAATAGGGTGAGCAGATAAGAGACGGCTCTTTATCTGATGTAGAATCAGTCCAGCCTCACTTCGTTTTCTGGCTCGGATGTGCAGATTAAGTAGAAGCCAGAGGGCCAGGATTCGCTTATGCAATATTAGTTCAGCAAAGGTTTTAAATGGAGCCTGGGAGCTTCCTGAAGGAAAACAATTAGCTAAAGTTCACAGTGACTAAAACGGGTCTCAAAGTGGAACAGAAAAACAACAGGCTTTCAGCACCTTCAGTGCTTCAAACCCATTTTCATTGCTCATGCATATAAAGAAATAAATGACATGGTCCTTGGCAGTTTTAGGCTTGTAATACTGGGTACAACAAAATACAAAGAGAATGTTAGGGCCGATTCAGGACATTACAGACATCATATCAGGGCTGAAATCATCTCACCTGACTGACAGTCACCGCGGATGGAAACTACTGGCAATTCACAACACTATCGTCAACCTGTTCAAGCTTTGATGGTGCTGGAAGTTACCATGTGGGAGTCAAAGCTTGGCGTGTGGAACTTTAGACAGCTGTGGTATACGGTTCAAAAGTTCTACCAGCTGGAAGAAGCTAAATGATTCTTCATGTACACTGCAGAACAGGGCCTTCAACACACACAAGTATTTCCAGTGAAGTCATGTGACATCTCGCGAGCTAAGCAGTGAATCTGTGGACCTCATATTCACAAAAACCCACACACAGTCAGTTGGAAAATGAATAAACTAGAAAATAGAATAAAGTTGAGCATTTTGCATGAGACCATGGAGGTCAACATGGTAGTGCTACTCTCAGCCAGGTCGGACTCAATGGCGGCTCATAATCTAATTTCGGTAATCAAATTTGACTTCTGCTGCAGTAGAGCAAATCTTGTTTTTTCGGCTATGATGGGGGTTTTAAAAAGTCCCACATCTGAGAGACGATTTATGAAAGGGCTTTCCGTTTAAGGAGGCCACATTTCAGACTTCTTTATTAGAGTATTAAAAGGAAAACTCCAAATCGGCTCCTAAAAAAAGCTCTCTGGCTCCACAATAGAGCGACACTGGCCACAACGGGGACAAAACACACTTCTGCTGTTTGATCTCAGCTCGGTTCATGAAAGGAGGGACTGTGCTGGCCCAACAAAGAACCACAGCTAGTCCTGTTGGCAAACAGCTAAAGCTTGACAATAGATGAGGACAGATCATCTGTTGTTAATAAGTGGCATCAAAAGCTTTGAAACAGACTGCCGAGCTGGACTATATAACTAAACCTATTGTTGTCACTTTATTAACAACTTCTATTGGTAAATCTGTATTCCTTTTTGAAGACAAGGTCTACGTACTCTGTTCTAATTCTACTGTACAATGTTGACCCACGTTCCACAATCAGTGAGATCTTGGCCATATAAGAAAGGAAATAGCATTATCAGGGTTCAAGTGGGCCAGGGTTGTGGGAGTCAGGACAGAGAGACAAAAGCACATCTTTGGATGCTCCTCTATAGATGACCTACATATAGGTCAGTTGCTAACAAGTTTCTATATGTTCAAAATCTGGTAAAACTGAAGTGGGTTAAATGATTTTGATTGGCATTTTCAGAGCAGAAGGTTGTTTCAACTTGCTGGAAATTTCAACTTGCTGGCAACTTGCTTTTATTCAAATGATATCAGTTTGATTACGTGACAAAGTGCACACACATACACCCATCAGGCAAAGATTATTTAATACAAATACAAAATAATCATCTACTAACCATAGTTTCCATTTATTAGATTTCACTATCAAATGTTTATATTGAAACAAAGAAGATGTCCGCTGGATGCATTATCTTCCATTTTGTTAAGGTGATTCCATACTAGTTAAAGAAAGTAGGAGACATTTATTGAGACACATAAAGGGCAGCAATGAGTAATGTTTGTTTATTTGAGCTTGTACTGTGTCAGTTGGCAGCTACTGGGTAATAACAGAAAGAAAGACATTTATCTAAACATATTGAAATTATCATTTCTAATTAATTTATGTAGTTCTTTGACTTCTCTCTGGGTAGTATGTATTTCTTCTTACAAAACATTGTGGTACTACAGGTTATACAAGTCACAGGGATATTGTGATGTTTGATTCCTTGCCTCCAGTTTCTCAGGATTACACTGGGTCAAGGTTACAGTGCTCTGTAAGAAAGGCAAGCCTTGTGACACACTTGGATGGTACAGTTAAAGGAAATGGGGCCAAGCATTGAAAGAGACAAACAGTTTCTCAAACAAATAGGTGGAAATCACCACACACACACACACACACACACACACACGCACACACACACACACACACACACACGCACACACACACACGCACACACACACACGCACACACACACACGCACACGCGCACACGCACACATGCACACGCACACACACACACACGCGCACACACACACACACACAAACACACACACACCAGGGATCTTTGTTGGAGAACAGTAGCTCAAGTGCTTGCTGGGTGTCCGATTGCAGGAGATGGAGAGAAAAGAGAGCCAGCAAGAAAACGGCAGCAGGATCTAGAGAAAAGATCCTAGTCACGCACAGCCCTGCCCAGAAAATATCACTGTACACAATGGAAAGCAGAACAGGGGACCCAATCTGGGCACTCTCTCAGCATGCTTTCTATTAGGGAATGATTTCCAATTAATGACGCGGAGCAGGTTTATGACTTGCAACGCAGCCAGACTTTCCCAAATAAACTAGCGGGAGAATGAGAAACAGTGGAAGGGCAACAGGAAGTTTCCTACGCTCTCTGAATAGGTAGCATATGATAGAAAACAGTTTTAAGTAAGTTACACAGTCACAGTTGAATACAGTAACACCACAACACCATCATACTCATTTCCAGTACAAGTCACTGATCTAGACATAACGCTTCTAAAATAGGACGCCACATTCTTTGGGCCTTATTTGGCCTTATGTCCAGTAAGAGGCCAGCAGGAGTTCATGTCAGTGAGCGGCCCACATTGCATTTAAAAAATACAAACAACGCAAATAAGGTTTGTTTGGGTGCCATCCATGCGCTGCTCCGGGTGTCTGCTCCCACGAATGAAGTCCGGATGCTGGAAGACGTCCAACAGAAAATGCTCTGAAGCCTTTCCAAATAACTCATGCAAATACTCCCTCAAATCATCTTCTCTAAAACAAATACTCCAAGATTATCAACAAGCCATGTAGGAGTTTGCTAAACCCCCACTGATGCATTGAGGATGGCTGAGCAATATATCGTTTGTTAATCATTATCATGATATCGGCCTTTGTAATACAATGACAAAAGACCTCAATATGCAAATCAGATCTAGAGAAATCACAGTTTTTTTACTCTGCACATGGAGCATCCTGACCAAACATCAAATGAGCTCATGAGGGTGCTTTAGTGAATCAAATCGAATCAACAAGTGATAATAATTCTGGCCTTTCTAGCAATCCTTAAGAAAAAATATTAGATCAGTTTCAGCCAATCATCCCATTCATTCCAAGCAAACCAGTCACAACATTAAATTTTATCCACACTGTGCAGACCCAGCAGACACAACCTCTTATCACCTCTTCCTTTTAAAATGCAAGGTTGAAAATTGAATCCATTATTGTCTGGATCTCAGAGCCTCTCAATGGTTCTAGCATATGTCCGAGTGCCACAGCATTAGTGAGGTAGAGCTCCAGACGCACATGGCCAGCCTGCAACATCTGACCGTCTCCGCTCGTGTCCACTGAAAAGGCCCCCAGGCAGTGAATGAAGAAACAGGACTCAGGAGGAATGCACTCTTCTGTCAGCAGAGTGGACAGGGATCTTGAGCAGGAGGGAAGACGCTTAGTCTGGAACACCCACAGTGCAAAATCCTGCTTACTGACTAACGACTGAAGCATCTTTTCATCTTTCACTATCTTTGACTTTTTTGTGTGGAAGAGCATTTATGTTAGTACTCACTTTTGCACCAGAGTAAAGTCAATTTTTCAAGTTTTAAGTCAACTACTGAAGAAAAAGAGGTATCACATAGGTATCACTTGAATTTGAATATTCCCTAATTCAAAATCAGAGCCACAGTGGCATTAAGAAAAACCTGCAGCCCCAGACAGGCTGTATTTTCATTGTACATTTTTACTCAGCATATTCTGGGCACATTCAATGAGAAAAGTGAAGGCTGTTGAGTGATGCAAGGTTGTGTAGTATGTGCCAAAGATATCTGGATATGGCTCAAAACAAATGGCCCCCAGCACTAATTCAACAGAGCCAGCCTCTAAGTGGACATCCTTCCGGCCTCATGGGATGACCAACTGATCTGTGGTCAGTAAAGATGTTTATCTCTTACAAGTATGGCCAGGGTGGAGTATGGCCTCTCATTCTGGGCCAACACTGCAAAATGTCACAAAATGAAGGAAAACTTTTTTTAAGTTGGGTCCTTGTAGGGAAGTTACCAAAAGAGACATCACCAGTCACATGGGGATCTCATTCTCTTACTGACTCGGAGGGAATTATGGACTTGGAAATGACTAAGGTCCAGGAAACCACATACAGCCTCAAATACAACAGTCATCAACTTCAGCTAAATCTGTTGTTCCTTTTATATGGGCCCTTGAGGTTGCACACAATATAAGAAAGAAGAAGAAGAACCCCAGATGACATCAGTTACATATGACCATGTGGACTTCCTTCACCCTGCTTTCACTAGGGACTAGATCTTGGAGGATATTTCAAAAAGCAGCGTTTCTTAAACAGAAACTAATGAGACAAAAACTGAAGACTGGCCTTGGTCCTCAGGACTCCTCCTGTTCAGTTGCTCAAATATTTAAGTAACCTGGCTCAACAAGAAATCCTGCTTCCAGAAACACCAGCCTGTATCATGTTTATATGCTCAACAAAAGAGACAAATCAGGTCGTTTGATATGTCGGGCTATAGTGTCCACCTTTCTCAGACAGGTCACCTAATCGAACGTGGAAGTGTGAGAAAAAGATGTACTCCTTTCACTGCACTGACACCTGATCTCCCAGCTTCAGCTCCGTAACCCGAGCCAGGCAATCACAATAGAGCAGAGGCATCTACGGAGGCCTTTCTGCAGCTCCCCTGCGGAGAGGAGACGCAGTGGGGAAGGCCTGAGGTGTTGGTAGGCTGGACCCCCCCTCACCCTCAACTACTCCTTGTTTATGCAAGACAACCAAACAATCTCCATGATGAACTATCAAGGAATGTAGTTTGTTCACACTCACATGCTAATCACTACTAAATGACCCAATGGTCATGGACTCTGCCTCATCAAAGAACTGGAACAGTTAAAGCAATGATGCATACATAAACGTTTTATGGAACACTATGTAGAGGTTACCAACTCTAGAATGCTTCTTTTAAACTTTCAAGCTTCTGAATCAAGAATGTGAGCTTCTGAATCAAGAGCATGCACCAAATTGTTGCTTTGAGGATGTAAATAACATATTTCACATGCAGAAGCACGCAGAAGTAAACAAAGACGGTGGTGAACTTGCTAAAAATAGTTTCTCTTGTTTCAGTTCAGCTGCCTGTGGACTGATAAACCCAGAGAATCGTTCTTAATTGAGTTGGAAAATCAATTAGAGTTTGCTTATGATGACCTAAGCAACTTACTCCCAGCATCTATCCAAATAATCGCTATTGATTCAAGTATCTATGCCCATTTTACCTAAATACACTGATATTATAAATAGATACTAGATTATCATAGAGACCTGTTAACAAATGCTCTTATCTACATCTTTCCTTTACATGTGTTATGATGTGTAAATATATATATATGAACATGTTGGAGGGCTGAATCAATTTGCCAATTAGTCATTTTAAGTAGAGCATAAAGATACATTTTGTGATCGCACTCCTTGCTAGAGATGATGAAACTAATGTCTATACCCACTGCCTGTAGCTCCTTTCGGTCCAGCTTCATTACCCCAAACATTTTTAGCTGTACCTCTGTCGTCCCTGGTCCAAAACGAAAACCCTACCAGGAAATAATATGTGAAATCCCCCACAGAACTCCCCAGAATCACAATGGGGGAAATTATTAACATGAACACAAGGATTAGTAAATCTTCATCATATCATGCAGATTTGACCGCAGACTTTTCCCCGAGGCCAGTCTCTGCTGCTTTCCTCTCCTTATATCAGTAGTAACTGAGAGCCTGTGCATTTCTTTGAGATCTTTTCTGCTGTGGAAAAGATATGCACTCCCAATCTAGCAGGGCAAAACATTGGACAACCAAACAACTGGGTTAGCAAACTCTGTCTTTGGAGATGAACCAGTCTGCAGGACAGTTCTCACCAGCTCCATCCAGCAGGGCTGGTCAAATCACCACAGAGACGCGGAAAATAAACTTGCTTCTGATCAACAAGAAGTGAAACAACACTGAAAAAGAACTACCTCACCGGTGGGTACTCATTTGAATCTGGGTGCATACCAAGCATATAACAGTTATTTTCTCATGTCCTTGGAAGGAAAGACAGCAATTACAGCGTTTCCTCCATAGAGAAGACTCTTGCTTGTTTATGCATGCATGTAGGCCATGGTCAACACCTCTCTGAGAAGAGAAGCATACTAAGCCCAATTTGAAGGCCATTATCACTAGAGCCGAGCCTGCTTTGAAGAAAGCTTCCTAGGGAGAAGTGCTCTTAGGCATTTCAACTGGTTAAGGTCATGACGAGGGTGCCAGATGTGATTTAAATCAAACAGCCCCTAAAACGATGACATCCCTTCCCTTTCACCAGGCCTTTAGCAATGCCTGCAACACATAAATTACTTTCCTGTGCTTAAAGGTGTTACTTTCAAATCCCACTTAAAAACCACAGCAGACTAACCGTGAATGGGCTTATTTATGGACTTGTGTTTGTTCCATACGTCACTGGAGCGATTGTGCTCCAAGAATGTGAAGCACGCTAAATCAAACATAAACAAAGCATTAATACAATATGGTGATGAATCAGGAGCTGCAGTAGGTTCTGGAGAGGAGGATGTCCTGTTTTGCTTCCACCAGCAGCCACACAGGAGACTAGCAGGCCAAAGGGTTTTGATGGTCAAATGCAGAGCATGCCAGGAATGCAGGTACCAAAATGTTATCCACACACCAATGCACATACACACTACACAACAACTGATGAGTAACATAGTCGGCATGACATATGTGCAGCTGGTCTTTCCATATATAGTATATAAAAGCCTTTCAAAAACAATCAAAAATATTCCCAAGGTTCTTATTGAAGTAAAGAGACGAGGTGAAACAAAGCCACAGGATAATTTTCTTTTTCAGCAACCTTTTTAATCTCCTAAAGGTCAAAAGGACATGCAAGTGTTTAAGGACTGTGTAAAAGGATGTATCGGAGCACAAACATCATTTAGATAAGGAATCTGAGACTCAAGTCCTGGAGGGCCACAGCACTGCAGGGGTTAGTATTTTAACTAATTTAATCCTTTAATCCTCGACATTTGTGCCATTTTTTGTATCAAAACATTTAAAACTCAAAGTTATCAATACAAAATGCAAATGTAATTACCTTAAATGAACTACTTATATAACAACATGACAAATGTAACACATTTACAATAACTCCAGACATCTGACTCAGATTAAGCTTATTAACAAAATCTTCATAAACTAAATATAGTGTGAATAAGACTAAACACTTATCACAGTGTTGTGTTTGACACTCCTGCTACACACTGAAGAATAAAGGTGCCAAATAGAACCAAAACAAGAATTCTAACTTCTGAATAAATAAAGTAATTCTAACTTATCTTATCTTAAAATAACTACTTTTTGTTCCTGAACTTTATAATAGGTGGTTCTTTAAAGACCTGCTTTTGGGAAGTCTTTGTAAAGATCACATCATGTGAAGGATCTATGCCAATGCTTCCTTGACCATTCATTCTTTAACTTACATTCTAGCCAAGAAGCAATTAGGAACCTTTGATGGTAAATATGAATAAATAGACAGATGCTTTTAGGCTTTCTATCTGACAGCATGGTTGTATACAGGCAAGAAAAAAGACAAAACCACAGGAAGCTTGCTGCAGACAGAGTGTGCGAAGAGGAGCCCACCGGTCACTGACTGACGCAAGACAGGATGAGCACAAGAAGTGGTGGGACCTTGGGCACACATTATATGATTTTGGGCACAATGTGACCACAGAATACAGCAAAAGGCAGAAGACTTGATAAAGAATGATAGAGAGTGACGATACAAAGAATGAAAGGACAGAAAAAGAGAACGTTGCAGATTACATAACTGCATTACGGCACAGAAGCAAGGAAAACCTCAATCATTTGGCCATAACAGATTACCCTCTAGTAGGGGCCGTTGCTCTCGTACACGTAAATCAGCATGCCTTTATCTGCCAGGCGTGAGGAATTCCAGCAGCTTTAGCAGCGGTTTCTGCAAAGGGCAGAGTGAAGGAGTGAAGCACAAAGGGCTCGGAGGGGATGAGGCCCAGGCCTTTAAAACAACACACTGACAGAGCCTCCATTGTGCTGGGGAGGAAACCAGCGCACAGGAGTAGAGCCTGAGCACAGCTGCAACCGCACACATACACTAACACACACGCAGGTGCAGAAACACTTCCTCATCCACGCTACACTGCTTACGCCGCGGCAGGGGTACAAACTAAAGGGGTGATACAGGGGGGTCCTTTTCAAACTAAGCCTAAAATATAAGTGACGAAAGCAAGCAGAAAACAACAGTCGCCGAGACACATCTTGGTTCCTACAAAACAAAATTACAGGCCAATATTTGTTTATTTGAGCTTCAGTCGATGTAACATTTGCAACTGAACATTTCTGAGAGGCTGCCACACAAAATTTAGTGCAGGTGAGGATAAAGCAGTACACTCAAAAAAGTCCCACTAGCTATTTCTTCTTCATTTTTTTGCACATCACACAAAAAGTAACTAAAACCTTTAAGTAATGAGTTATACAGAGTGGCATTCGGCACTAATACAAATACTTCGTTTTTGCCCTAAGAAGTTCAACTAACCAAAACACTTTTGGGTTTGAGTTATGAATGCTGAACTGAGACAGTTTTTCTGGCTCAAGTTCGTCTCAGGTTTTCTTTCTAATGAGGGACATTCATAACATAAACACTCTAGTAAACACATAGACATTCTAGTAAAAGGCTATAGGTGCCTATAAAGTTGAAGTTGGGATTGGGTGAGCATTCCCCCTATTTGAAAATGGTGCATTGCTATCACACGTGGACGGATATGCTGTGTTTTTAGAAAAAAATACAATCAAAATATATACATTGTAAATGTAGTATTGGGTTAATAATAATTATAATAATATCAATAATCAATAACAATTTATCTCTGTTTTGGTTTCAAGTCTAGCAATACCAGTCAGGCCTGGTTGGGTTGAGACTTGCAGGTATGGGCCAGAGTTGAGCTTCAGTTTGAGACCTCTAGCCCTAGTCTGCCACGAGATGGGCAGCAGTGTTCCCACTATACTGTCCATGCATAATGACAGAGACAAATAATACACTATTGGGTCATTTAATGCATGTGCTAACTACTAAAGTGCTAAAGACAGACCAGGCGTTCATATTTAAGCATAAAGAAGGTTTAAACATTGCATGATGGAAGTCCTACAGATATATTCTGCAATCATTTCCTGTTGATCGATCTAATGTTATCAGATCTAAGGACAAGATGTTTCACTGAAAATTCCTAACATCGAAATTCATAAGAAATCTTTTTTGGGTCTTATTTTGTTATCGAAAATCTAATCAGTCCTTGGCCTCAGCATAAAAAATGCCTAAAAACATGCACATCATTAAAACCCCTAATAATCACTAATCTGTGACTGTCAGTAAGAAATATGTGAGCCAGGGAGATGCTAAAAGACACCAGACTCCTCACTAAGAGATGCAGTTAAACCCAAAGAGCTTTTTAACACCTGAGCTTAGCATGGCGCCGTTCTCAAAGACCTTCCATACTCAAAGGTAAACAGTGTGTGTGTGTGTGTGTGTGTGTGTGTGTGTGTGTGTGTGTGTGTGTGTGTGTGTGTGTGTGTGTGTGTG